>OX359281.1:2310000-2607500 GCA_947179155.2 Hedera helix | reverse complement strand
TTGTGTAGACAAACTAAATGGTTGAGCAGCCAAGTTGCCACATGTCCTTGTTCCAGGCATGTTCTGCCCTGGTTCTGTATTCTGTTGGAAATGGATTTGAAAACTAAATAATTAGAGCATTTTTTAGGCTCAATTAATGTGGGACCCAAACTCCAAAAATGTCGGGTCCATATACCAACGCGTTCTCCTCCGCAAAGAGTATAACGTGGTATATTTATTTGTTCAAATCCATTAAGTATTGAATGAAAAATTGACTCCAAAATCATCTACTTGAAATATTTAAACTTGTCATAAATACCTTGTCCCTCATAGAATAAATGAGGGAAAGGTGAAGGGTTTATATATGGGATAATTGCACAATGGGAAGGGCCCCAAGGGGCACCCCACTTTTGTGGAAGGGAGAGGACCTAGCTAAGGCTTGGTTTGAACACGCACACGCGGCCGCTCGGCCGGGCCGTGGGTCGTGGGTAACTGTATATAATTTTTTGGGCAAAATTTATTTAAAATTTTGATTAAAGTTTTATTGCAAAAAAGGAAACAAAATTGTGTCGTTTAGAGGCACCCTTCTGATAGACCCATTGGTCCAAAACTACGTCGTTTTGACGAATGGATGCCATGCCAAAGGAGGTGTCCCTTCTGATCAGTCACAATTCATCCTATAAATAACCTGTTTGCGCTGCAATCATTCATTCATTCATTTCCAGAAATAACTTTCATTTTTCTGTATTCATCATATAGTCAGTTCGAGTATAAAGCATAGAAATTGAGTTCGAAGAATTCTTAATTTTGAAGTGCTTTTAATTAAGAATTGGAAATCCGTTTCATCTTGGAAAGTAATTATTCAAAAACCTTTTAGCACCAGTGAGGGAACTACAATCTTGAAGCAAATTTACTCTTTCTGTAATTATAGTTTATTTAATATCATTCTGTAATTGCCATATAAACCAATTTTTTTATTTTTAAGAAACTTGGTTTATTTTAAGTACAGATTATTCTATTAAAATTTCTACAGAAATTTGTTTCTGTTTTTTGTTTTAATATTATATTATAATTAAAATTTATATATATATTATTGTACAAAACAGAAATTTATTTCTGTTTATCTCTCTTCTACATTTCTTAAATTACTTTCTGTTTGTGTAACAGAAATGGCATCTACTAGCACCATCCCTACTGTGAGTATGTCTCATGGAGAAAAACCTGAAAAGTTCAATGGAACAGATTTCAAGCGTTGGCAACAAAAGATGCTCTTCTATCTCACAACTTTGAACTTGGCTAGATTTCTTCAAGAGGAATGTCCTACTCTTGTTGAAGGAGAAACTGACAAGGAGAAAGTGGCTGCAGTTGATGCATGGAAACATGCTGATTTTCTTTGCAGGAATTATATATTGAATGGATTAGACAATACACTTTATAATGTGTATTGTCAAATTCAAACTGCAAAGGAACTTTGGGAATCTTTAGACAAGAAATATAAAACTGAAGATGCTGGCATGAAGAAATTCATAGTCAGTAGATTTCTTGACTATAAAATGGTGGATTCTAAAGCAGTCATCACCCAAGTTCAAGAATTACAAGTAATCCTACATGACATTCATTCTGAAGGAATGTCACTAAGTGACTCATTCCAAGTTGCTGCAGTGATTGAGAAACTTCCACCATCACGGAAAGACTTCAAAAATTATCTTAAGCATAAACGCAAAGAGATGAATCTTGAAGAATTGATTGTGTGACTTAGGATTGAAGAGGACAATCGAGGATCTGAGAAGAAGAATGGGAAAATTTTCATTGAAGCAAAGGCTAATGTGGTAGAACAAGGGCCAAACAATAACAACAAAAGGAAGCGCGAAGGAGAAGGTACTTTCAAATCCAAGAAAAAGTTCAAAGGCAAGTGCTTCAATTGTGGCAAGCAAGGACATAAATCAAATGAATGTCGCAAGCCAAAGAACTTCAAGAAAGAACAAAAAGCTCAAGCAAATATGACAGAACTAAAAAAACTTTCTGAAAATGTTTCAGACATTAATCTCTCTGCAGTTGTATCCGAATGTAATTTGGTAAGAAATACAAAAGAATGGTGGGTGGACACTGGCGCTACTCGCCACATATGCTCCAACAAATGGATGTTCTCTACCTACAAACCAGTGGAAAATGACGAACAACTCTTCATGGGAAATTCCTCAAGTTCCAAGGTTGAAGGATGTGGAAAGATTGTGCTGAAAATGACATCCGGCAAAGAACTGACTCTCAACGATGTGCTTCATGTGCCGGATATCCGTAAAAATCTAGTTTCTGGGTCACTGCTTAGCAAGAATGGCTTCAAGTTGGTGTTTGTGTCTGATAAATTTGTACTTACCAAAAATGATATGTTTGTAGGAAAGGGCTATATGTCTGATGGGCTCTTTAAGATAAATGTACTGAGTGTTATACCAAAGTCTATTGATAATAATAATAAAATTAATTCTTTTGCTTACTTGATAGAGTCTAACACTATGTGGCATGACAAATTAGGACATGTTAATTATAATACAATTCGTAGATTAATTAATTTAGAATTCTTGCCTAAATTTGATATTGATCCAAAGCATAAATGTGAAATTTGTGTAGAATCTAAAATGACAAGATTACTTTTCCATTCCGTTGAAAGAAAAACCGAACCTCTAGATTTAATTCACGCTGATATATGTGATTTAAAGTTTATGCAAACAAGCGGTGGAAAAAAATATTTCATTACTTTTATTGATGATTGCACAAGATACTGTTATGTATATTTGGTAAGAAGCAAAGATGAGGCCATAGAAATGTTTCAACATTATAAAAATGAAGTTGAGAATCAACTTAACAAAAAGATTAAGGCTATAAGAAGCGATAGAGGTGGTGAATACCAATCACCATTTGAAGAGTTATGCTATACTCATGGTATCATTCACCAAACTACTGCTCCTTATTCACCTCAATCTAATGGTATTGCTGAACGCAAGAACCGAACATTGAAAGAAATGTTGAATGCTATGTTAAACAGTTCTGGAGCACCTTAGAATTTGTGGGGGGAAGCTTTGCTTTCTGCCAATTATATTCTTAACAAAGTTCCTCATAAGAAAACACACAAAACACCTTATGAATTATGGAAAGGTCATATACCTGGCTATAAATACTTAAGAGTGTGGGGGTGTCTAGCAAAAGTAATGGTTCCTAAACCTAAAAAGGTTAAGATAGGACCAAAAACCATTGACTGTGTATTCATTGGTTATGCAAATAACAGTAGTGCTTATCGTTTTCTTGTTCATAAATCTGAAATTTCTGATATTCATGTTAATATTTTTATTGAATCGCGAGATGCATCTTTTTTTGAGAATGTGTTTCCATATAACTTGAATGAAAAGTCAAATTTATACAAAAGACCTTTGGAGGCTACTATTGGTAATCCTGAAAATATAGACAATCTGTAGTGGATGAACCTAGACGTAGCAAAAGAGCAAAGACTTCAACGTCTTTTGGCCCAGATTTTCTAACATATTTGTTAGAAAACAATCCTCAAACGTACAAGGAAGCAATATCCTCTCCAGAGACTTCTCATTGGAAAGAAGCAATTAATAGTGAAATTGAATCCATTATGCAAAATCATACATGGGAATTGGTAGATTTTCCACCAGGTTCCAAACCCTTAGGGTATAAATGGATCTTCAAAAAGAAGATGAAAGATGATGGTTCAATTGATAAATACAAAGCAAGGCTTGTTGTTAAAGGCTATAGACAAAAGGAGGGATTGGATTATTTTGATACTTATTCACCAGTTACAAGAATCACTTCTATTCGTATGCTAATAGCAATAGCATCATTAAATAGACTTGAAATACATCAAATGGATGTAAAAACTGCATTCTTAAATGGTGAATTAGATGAAGAAATATCTATGGAACAACCTGAAGGTTTCATTGCTCCTGGACAACAAAGGAAGGTATGCAAACTTGTTAAATCCTTGTATGGATTGAAACAAGCACCAAAACAATGGCATGAGAAATTTGATAATACTATGTTATCAAATGGATTTAAAATCAATGAGTGTGACAAATGTGTTTATGTCAAAAACACTCAAAAGGAATATGTCATTGTTTGTCTTTATGTTGATGATATGCTAATCATGGGTAGTAACAATGAAATTATCAACTCTACCAAACGTATGTTGGCTAATAGATTTGATATGAAAGACTTAAGGATTGCTGATATGATATTAGGAATCAAGATTTCTAGAACTTCTGATGGAATTATATTATTTCAAACTCATTATCTTGAAAAAATACTTGAAAATTTTAATAAGTATAATATAATTCTAAACAAGACCCCAGTTGATATAAATCTTCATCTAGCCAAACATGAAGGTGATAGCATATCTCAACTAGAGTATTCTCGTATAATAGGCAGTTTAATGTATGTCATGAACTGTACTAGACCAGATATAGCTTATTCAGTAAGCAAATTAAGTCGATATACGAGTAATCCAGGTAAAGATCACTGGAAAGCTATTTTGAGAGTTTTAGGATATTTAAAACATACTCAAAACTATGGTTTGCACTATACGAGATATCCAGCAGTATTAGAAGGATA
The DNA here is from genome assembly GCA_947179155.2 of Hedera helix. Taxonomy (NCBI): domain Eukaryota; kingdom Viridiplantae; phylum Streptophyta; class Magnoliopsida; order Apiales; family Araliaceae; genus Hedera; species Hedera helix. Next base: position 2,602,898 of record OX359281.1, on the reverse strand, counting down.
TAGTGATGCTAATTGGATATCTGATAGTAAAGACTCGAAATCCACAAGTGGATATGTCTTTACCCTTGGAGGTGCAGCGGTATCTTGGAAATCCTCAAAACAAACTTGTATTGCAAGGTCTACAATGGAATCAGAGTTCATTGCTTTAGACAAAGCTGGAGAAGAGGCAGAGTGGCTTCGTAATTTCTTAGAGGATATTCCAAATTGGTCAAGACCTGTGCCAGCTATATGTATACACTGTGATAGTCAATCAGCAATTGGAAGAGCACAGTCATTTATATAACAGTAAGTCACGTCATATACGACGAAGACATAATACAATTAGACAATTGCTCTCAAATGGAATTATCTCAATTGACTATGTAAGGTCAAAGGATAATATTGCGGATCCGCTTACGAAAGGTTTAACAAGAGAGCAAGTGGAAAGTTCATCGAAAGGAATGGGTTTAAAGCCTACTGTTTAAATAAGAGTCGTCATAGTGGCAACCCAACTTAGTGAATGGAGATCCCAAGATCTAGGTTCAATGGGCAAACCAAATTATATAGTACTCAGTAAAGCACTGATGAGATATTTACTCCTAACCATTCCTATGATGAGACAGTGCACATCTGCCGCGAGAATGAGGATAAGTGACACTTTTAATGACTTTTATATCTAGAATACGTTCAAGTGGGGTATTGCAGGATACTCTTGATAGAAGTCACCTACGTGAGTAAGAAGGGGGCCACTTCTGTGAGAATTTTGAAGGCTGAATTCTCTAACATACTCACGGAACCAAGAGGTGTTTCAAGGCCAAAATGAACACAAACGTGAGAACCAACTATGTCTGAAGAGATATTTTGTTAATTCTATTGTCTTGGTTTACACGAAAAACTGACAGTTCAAAGACATCAAGTCTACTGATTAGCCGAGTAAATCCGATAGATTTTACTAGGGCAAGTTCAAAGCCACTAGGCTACTTAACCCGATGAAGTATCTTTTCTTCTGTACTCGAACTAGTGTCTGCATATTCATGTTTTGCATATAGAAAAGCCAGTTTTACATTCATGTGGGGGGTTGTTGGAAATGGATTTGAAAACTAAATAATTAGAGCATTTTTTAGGCTCAATTAATGTGGGACCCAAACTCCAAAAATGTCGGGTCCATATACCAACGCGTTCTCCTCCGCAAAGAGTATAACGTGGTATATTTATTTGTTCAAATCCATTAAGTATTGAATGAAAAATTGACTCCAAAATCATTTACTTAAAATGTTTAAACTTGTCATAAATACCTTGTCCCTCATAGAATAAATGAGGGAAAGGTGAAGGGTTTATATATGGGATAATTGCACAATGGGAAGGGCCCCAAGGGGCACCCCACTTTTGTGGAAGGGAGAGGACCTAGCTAAGGCTTGGTTTGAACGCGTGCGCGCGGCGCCGCCCGCTCGGCCGGGCCGAGCCGGGGGTCGTGGGTAACTGTATATAATTTTTTGGGCAAAATTTATTTAAAATTTTGTTTAAAGTTTTATTGCAAAAGCGGAAACAAAACTGTGTCGTTTTGAGACGCGCCTCTTCTGAACAGAAGCACTCTTCTGATAGACCCAAAACTACGTCGTTTTTATGGCGCCTTTTCTGAACAGAAGCGTCCATTCTTATTGGTCCAAAACTACGTCGTTTTGACGAATGGATGCCATGCCAAAGGAGGTGTCCCTTCTGATCAGTCACAATTCATCCTATAAATAACCTGTCTGCGCTGCAATCATTCATTCATTCATTTCCAGAAATAACTTTCATTTTTCTGCATTCATCATATAGTCAATTCGAGTATAAAGCATAGAAATTGAGTTTGAAGAATTCTTAATTTTGAAGTGCTTCTAATTAAGGATTGAAAATCCGTTTCATCTTGGAAAGTAATTATTCAAAAACCTTTTAGCACCAGTGAGGGAACTACATATTCAACCCAGTAACCTCCAATAAACCCAAAGAATTATTCTAAAGATTTCATTTCAATTGAAATTTGGTTATTCACCATATAAGGATCCCCGCTATAAGCATCCATGGCTGAATGGTTAATGCACCCAACTCATAATTGTAAACTCTCATTGATGATTATCCGCTTGTTGACCTGTGTTATGTTGTCATTTATATGAATTGAAGGCAAATAATAGCCAATATAATAATTCCACTCTCCAATGACCAATTCCACACCTTGCAGGCCTGCAAGGGAAATTGGGATGCAATTTTTCTGACTCTAAAGGCATAATAATCTAGTTTAATGATTGACCGCACCCAATGGCCGACCGGTCATATGAATTGATTATCGAGTTAACCCAAGAACAGCAACTTTCTTTTTATTCTCATTAATATTTTGTAATTGCAAGGACAAGTTGAACTGATAAATAACACTAAGATACTGAACTGCATTGCTTAATCATGAACATTTATCAACCTCTGTAGACAAATACCACACTCAGGAGCACAATCAGAAGCATACACACCTCACGAGCCTTGACTGTCTCAAAATCATCATAAAGTTCCTCATCAATCCGTGCACGATCAACAAGGCCAATCATGGAATTGAACTTGCTTCTCCCAATCTCTTCGCTAAAGTATCCAACGAATTAAAAGCACAAAAACGTAACTATCAGTTAAAGTACACAAATATTGTATGTTTAAAAGGACTACTTGCATAAGTCATATAAAAATAATACAACTAGAAAACACATAAACATGAAGCACTTACATTGTGATTTCTACAACAGGCAGCTCGGAAATAGACTCTGGAGAATCACGTGCATTCTCAACAAGTTCTCTAACAGTAGTGTAAAGACAATTTCCTGGCAGGAATCAGGAGGAAAGAAGGTTCATCTTGAATAACACTTATTCCACTGGAAATACATTCAAATCTCAGCTTAACCGCCAACTTATGAAAATCTCTTTCATCCTAATTTCAATAAGGGGAATCCAAGCCCAGATCGGGCAGCTTAACCGTCTGCAGTATTGTTTGAAAAACAGCACAAATAGTTGTGCAGACGAAAACCGTATGTTGATTAAATGAAGTTGTCCCTCTTTTAAGCCAGTTTAAATCATCGTCTTCGATATTGTTGACAAGGAATAACTTGGAGCTTTTCTTAGAACCTTGTCCTCAGTATTGGTGAGCAGACGATGAATAAACTGTCCAAGTTTTAGTAAAAAAAATTACAAAAAACTTTGTCCTCAGTATTGTTTGTTGCGTGGGTGATGAATAACTTGGAATTTTATTTTTTCCACATTATTTTCATTTGGTGAATAAACCTGCCACATTTAAGTTCGAATATTTTTGAAAACCATAGTTCTCAAAATTTGTGCGTTTGTAACTGCAATTGTCCACACAACTATATGTATGGCAGTGCATCAATTGCACTTAAAATAAGGGCATGCATATCTTTTACATAGAAGTCATCATCCATGCAATGTTTTGCTCTGTCCTCCATATGATTGTGAGAACTTTTAAATAAGTTAATCATAAAGCAGGTATGATCTCGCCTTAAGCCGCTATAGATGGGTTGACCAGATAATAGTTCATAGGCTATGGATAATTTTCCTTTCAATAAATTCCCTAAATTTGCCAATGAAGTTAAGACTGAGGCCTATGACCTTTAGGTCTCGAATTCAACTATCACTTTGTATGAGTTTATTCCTTCCTTTATTGTGAAATGTGTTTCCTCAGCTTGATTGAATTTATTAATGTAATTGTGCTCCCAAATTGGACTTCCAAATAAAATCCCTAAAGAACATTTCCGACATTACATTTCAATTAACCAGAAAAAACACAAATATCATTATAATCTAGTAGTCCCACTAATATAACACCAAATAAAAGTCTCAAATCAACATATACAACAAAAAATTAGCAGATAATCCCAAAATTAATAGAACACATTTTTCCCATAAGAATACACTATATAACTCACATTGTCAAATCCAGCGATGTTTTTATTCTCTGCAAAAAAACTCAGCTGGAGATTCTGCACACAATAAACGATTACTCCGTATTCAAAACCCAGTCAATCAAACAAAACATACATACATATAAATAATCTACATATACAAAAAGACAGAGAAATGAAGAGAGAGGGAAATTAATACCGACTCTGCTTAAGAATGCTTTCATTGGGTTTTCGAGGGGTTTTTGATTTTCCCTTCTTAGTTTCAACTGGACTTTCACTACTCCCTCCGATCTCCATTCTCTCGATCTCCTGAAGAACAACAATCACACGAACTGATTGACGAGACAAAGCTGGGGCTACTGGTAAGTGAATAACGTAATACTATGGTGCGCCGCATCTACATGACATATTATGGTTTTCGGTGGACTTGGTCAAAATTATTGGGTCAAAGTGTTTCTCATTGTGAATTTAGGATGCATCTAAATATCTAATGGTCAGTATTAGGGTTGAGACTTTTGAGTGCTAAGTATTGACCGATTGGATTGGGAATAAAGATAATGTGTTCCACATAGAGATTTTTGTGTAGAGAACTCAACAGCTTTCCCGCCATTTTTGATTTTACAATGTGAATATAAAATAAAGTGACTCCTTTCTAGTCTCTACTTCGTCCCGTGCGAGGAACAAGCTATTTTTTTAATATGTTTTTGGGTGTATTTTTTTCTCTTTCTTAACGATTAAGAATTTATTTTAATTTAGGTTTGATATTTTTTATAATTATCTATTAATTTAATAATCAATCAAATTAATTTGTTTGTAAATTTTTCTATTAGATTATATGTGTGTGTGTGTGTGTGTGTTTTGATTAATATAGTAGTAGTATATACGAAGATGAAAAGATAGTATGATTTATACAGTGTTCAAGAAAATTAATTATAATTATTATTATTATTATTATTATTATTATTATTATTATATAATTTGTAAGTTGAAAATTATAAATTGATGACCAAATTACACTTGAGATAAACAGCCAAATTAGTTTATCTTCCATTGACTTGTAATATATTGGTATGATTACATGCTCTCATATTAGTATACCTCACATTTCTTTTCAAAAAGTTATATACCTAATATTATCCACATATATATTAAAACTATTATTGCAGAAAGCTAAACTAAAATTCCTTTCATTTTTTTAAAAATAAATAAACAAGATTTTTTTTCATGTATATAAAAAGAAACAAGATATTTTTTTTTACAAAATTGTCCCTAAAGTTTAATACTTCTTATTTTTGGTCCCAATGTTTTAAAATTCGCAATTTTGTATCTTATAAGTTTCAAAAATAGCATATCATACCCTTGCTACTCTTCAACAGTTTATTTAGCATATGGCCCCCATTAAATCATATAATACGCATGAGAATAATCTAAAAGTATCTTTAATTTTCCAAATTTCCCTTATATATGATTTATGAAATATTAGTATTTTTAGTTTATTTTAATTATTGTAGTAATAAAAAATGAGTATTATACGAGTTAAAGGTATGCCAAAAGTTTAATTATATGGTCAAAGTATAATGAAGGCAAGAATTTTGCACTGACAATTTGGAAAGGTATAGGTAGGCCTGTGCAATTCATTCGATAAAATCGGTCGAACCTGTGACGACTTCAAATCCGGGTTCCATAACCTCGAGTTTGGTTCTCACTATTCAACACATTACTAACAATTAAATACATACATTTAAATATCGCGGAATAATACATATTGGTTCCCTTCAAAATGTTACAATATCAGGGTCTATCAACCTTAACATAAAAACAGTTCCTATCATAAGGAATTACAAAAGGTTTAACAACCGTAAATACATAATTAAAGATCTAATTAGCATGCATAAGCTAACTTAATCTCTGGCTTTTTCTTTTCCCTTATCCTTCTTTGTGCAATCAGGTTTATCTGAAAAATGGTTCATGATATAGCAAGAATGAGCAACTAGTTTGCTCAGCAAGTTTAGAACAATCATAGAGATTTAATATATCATGAATGAATGGGAAATGTCATCAATGGTTCAACAATAGATATAACAATTGTGAATGAAACAGGATTCAAATTTTAATAAACAAAATATTTGAATCTTAAAATGCTGAGTGGTCACTAAGGACCCTGAACTAACGAGGGTATAATAGAGTTTCCTCTTACCCTTTGAGTTGTTTGGTTTTCAAGGGGATCAGCCTATTCAACCCGCTGTATATGCATTACATTTAGTCACTGGCGCCCAAAGTCTGTTTCCCGACACAAAATCCCCTAATTTAAGGTTGTTCAATTCTCAGACTTAATATAAGAAATCCGCACTCAACAATGGTTTGGATAAGCTTTTAAAAGTATTCAAGTATTGAATTTATAAACGTAATGTCTAGCTGAACTATTAGCTTTTGACATTTTTAATACAGTTCATGAATCAAGAACTAATAAGCTTCAAGTGCACTAAGTGCGATTTTATAAACAATATGGATGTGGGATAAATTTTAAATAATTAAACCACTTCAAGCTTTGACAATAAATACAAGTATAGAAACTTGTTCAACAATAAACGAGTAGGGTTAGAGAACTTGCCTGTCTGCTCAGCTACAATAATTGTCTAGCTTTAACTAACTTGCTTTGAAAGACCTAACATTAATAAAGTCGGTCTAATAATTAGTACGACATATTTGCATAACTATACGCTTAATAATGAACTTATTTACCACACATAAGTACTAACACATAATTTACATTAGTCAAAACAATATTATTAACCTTATCGACTCTCAATCATTTTAGGTTAATAATTTAATAAGTTAAAAAATATTTTTCTTAAGCGTTAGACACTTATTAAACCCTTAAACAACTTATTACAATTGTTTAATTAAATCATAATTAAATTCAATTTATTTTATTAACTCAATCTCTATTTAATTACTATTTAATCTTGATTAAATAAAAATTAATTAATTAACTCTAGTTATTATTTAAAATAAATAATAACTAATTGTACTTACTTATTATTTAATTATAATTAAATAATAAATAATTATTGACTTAATTTTAACCTTCTTTAATTTAATATTAATCAACCAATAATTAACTAAGTAATTAACCTTACTTATTATTTAATCTAAGAAAATTAAATAATAGTTTACTAATCTTAATCCTCTTTAATTATTATTTAATGTCAATTAAATAATAATTAATTATTTAATTAATTTTAATTATTATTTAAGGTTAAATAATAATCAAATCATTCTTATTTATTATTTAAATTAAATAATAAATTATTACTCTAATAACTTAATTTCCATTAATCGTTATTTAATGCTAATTAAATAATAATTAATTACTTAATTATCCTTATTTATTATTTAATAATATTTAAATAATAAATAATTAATTTATAAATTTTATCTCTCTTTAAGTATTATTTAATAGGCATTAAATAATAATTGCTAATTTATCATCTTTATTTATTATTAACATTTAAAATAATAAATAAATAATAAATTTATTTAACTTAACCATGGTTTAGCTAACTAGATTAATATTTAAAATATTTAAATATTAAACTTAATGAAAAATATCCTCCCCAATATTATTTTTGTATTATTGTTATTTTTGTTATAATTTTAAATTAGTTTTTAAATATTTAAATTATTTAAATTTAACCCGAATGGTATTTTCGTAAATAAGTTGAAAACTGAACCGAGGGCAGAATGGTAATTTTGCCAAGAAAAACACGGAGGGGCAGTTTAGTAATTTTGCCGGGAATATACTGCCGCGCATTGCGCGCGTTTCAGAATTCACTGCCCAAAACGGTGCCGTTTTGAGAAGCCGGAAACGGCTTCCGCGCGGAGTAAATTTCTAAAGGTGCAAAACGACGTCGTTTGGCTCCGCGTCCTTTAACCGAATAACCTTCCGCGCATTGCGCGGAACCCCCCCCCCCCCCCCCCCCCCTTTTTTTTTTCTTCCGGCAGAATGTGAACAGTACCCACTTTAATTAAAATTATACCTTCAAGTAATCTTTAACTCCTCAATAAAAATCCAAAAAAATTACCAATCACCTTATATTAATTTATAACATGAAAAATTAATTTTTCATGATTTAAAATCATTATTTTTTTATAAAAATTTTACATCACATAAACTACCACAAATCATAACTTTTTGTATATAACTCCATTTTGAGTGATTCAAACTTTGTTTTTCGTATGATTTAATATTCTATAATATTAGAACATCAAACCTAAGTTTTATAAAAATATTTTTGGACATAAATTCCAAAACTTGTTTACACACTATTAAACACATATTTTAGCATATAAAATATACCAAAATACAAACCAAACATATTAAACTCAAGCATGGCATAAATATTACAACTACATATTAATAACTATATTAACATGTTTATACTAACATGATGATTTATTTAATTTAAAAACAAAACTTAGATTTAGAATAACCATTACCTTGATTTAATGGCTATCTTCCTTTTTCTTCCAAAATAGGTGGTGAATGGCATGAACAAAACTAACTTCTCCTTCTTCCTCCTTAGTCTCTCAAATATTATGCTCTCACTAAAGCTTTTCTCAAACTCTCTCTTTTGGACTTAGAAAAAATAAAATGAAGTGAAATGTCTTACTAATGCAAGTATACTTGAAAATAATAGATACAAAAATTATATCTAAAACTCTAGACCATCATATGCTAGCTATTGGATACTTACACAAGTTAACCACATTAGGTGAAAAGAAGCATGGTGCCCATGTACCAAAAAAAATCAATACAAGCAATCCTTTAATTAAATAATTGAAAAATAAACTAAAATAAAACAAAAATCAATTTTTTTCTCTCTCTCCTCCCAACTTGGTCGGCTGATGGACATCATTCTTGTCCCAAAATGAGTGTCACAAGCTCACGTTTTAATAATTAATAGTTTTATTAAGTATTTTTCAAATGGGTCAATCATTGGGCTTTAATTTAAAATACCAATTGGGCTTCTATTAAATTGTTTGGGCTACTAATTTGTCAAATTTTATTATTCTCCACTTGGGCTACTAATTGACCCATGTTGGGCTAATTTAATAATTTACACATTAATTATTCAATCCATGATTAAATAAATAATTAGATTGAATAAATAATTAAATATTCTAACCCATAAGTTTTAAATTACAAAATGGACTAATAAATATTATTATTAATATTTCACATTATTTACATTAATTAATAATTATATTAATTAATTTATTATATTTAATTCACTCATTATATTCAATTTAATTGAATATTTATTTAATAGGAAACTTATCAATTATTTTGATATTAAAACTTTAGGGTTTGTTCACTAATTTAATAACATATTAGTGACCCCCTTTAATTAATTTTAGTAATTAATTACATAATTATTTAATCACATAATTAATTAATCACATAAAAAGATTTAAATAATCTCGTAAAACTAACTCGTTGGAAATTAAATTAATAATTTAATTAATAAAGACGTGGAAATTCTAGGACATTACAGAACCGAATCGGTCAGTTCGGTACAAAACAAACCGGTTCGGTACTGGTATAAAAAAATCGGTATATACTGATTTTTTGGTATCGATTCTAGTACCATGTTTTATTGGTTCGGTATTTACCGAATCAGACCGGTTATACCGATTTTCTAATTTTTTTAAAAATTTTATTATTATTATTATTATTAATAAATAATTATTATTAATAATAATAAAATTATTATTCTAATAATAATAAAAATAACAATAATAATAATAATAATAAAATATTAAAAATATTTATTTTTTATTTTTATCCGGTAAAAATCAGTACCGAACTGGTAAACTGGTTCGGTATATCGTTCCAACCAGTACCAGTACTGAAATTTGACCAATTTTGACACCGGTCCGGTTCGAACCGGTTATGACCGGTTGAACAGACCTAGGTATAGGATTGCAAATTTTGAAATATTGGAACTCAAATTGAAAAAGTAAGAAACTTTATAGGACATTTTATATTGTGTCCTACATTTTATTTATTTTATTTTAAAAAGGAAAATAATATATATTTCGATAAATATGTGTCGAAATTGGATTGCGACCAACGTAAAAGTCTATACGTTAAAATAGAATAAATTAAGGTGATGTTATTCTTAATTTCTACCTATCTCATGTATGCAAATACGTCGCAATTATAATTCGGCTAAAAACTTTTGTAATATATAGCAGAACTCTTTAAAGGAAAAAAAAAATGATTTCTTTCCTGTGTAATAGAGTGCTTTAAAGCCCCGAAGTAAAGCTTAATAGCACTGTTAGTACTTACATTTATGTTATTTTCTATTTAATTTGATGATGACTATGCTATAATGTATATTTTGTAAAAAGAAGTAAGTTTGTTGTAAAGTTCTTATGAGTTTTTCATGTAAAATGAATTAGATAGGTATCTAATTTGTTAGGTAGATATACAAACGTAGGATATAACTATGTAACTTTGTAATAGTTGAAACTAATCAAGAAAACAAGTGAAAATTGAATTCATTTTGAGATCGTAGAGTAAAGAAAGCAACTATTTAGAAGAGAACTTTGAGATCGTTAAGTCAAGAACCAAATCGTAGAGTCATATCGCAGAGACACTTAGAACCGTAAAGCTAACATCGTTGAGTAAGGATACTCAACAATTAGAAGACCAACTCTACAACTCTACACTGAAGGCTAGTTTTACTAAATTTGTAGAGTGCGGAATTTTGACAAGATAGTGGCAGGTTTATGGCAAGGGTCATACAACTTTAACTCATACAATTCAAAGTTGAAATTCAAATAAGTTAGTGATAAAGATGAAGAGATAATGTAACTTTTACAATAGCTAACTTTGCAAGAACAATGACACTCGTTTGTTGTTCACTTAATATATATAGTACGGTGGAAAGCGACAACATGTGGTTCAACAAACAAGGTTTTGAAGTCAAATGAATTATTAGTTGACAAGTGTCTCGAGCTATTTGGAGCAACGATAATAATCCAACGGGCAAATACTAATAACAGACTATAAAAAGGATTGCTACAACAACACTAATATGAATTGATCCTCAGGAATCAAGCGCCTTAACCTCAAGTGTTCAAAGTTTTCCACCATATGATCCAAAAAATTACTAAATGCTACAAATACATTTGAGGGAAATTTAAAAGAAAATTAACAGCACCTCAAACAACCATCTTATTTTTTGTGATTGTATTAAGATCTTAGTGATCTTTATATTTTAAGTCTTTGTGACTTGAATGATTCTAAGTGAATCAAGAGTTGTAATAGTTTTTAGTGAACTGTGGTTATTTGTAACCCTCATCCTTATTGGATAATCTCAACTCTTAGTGTAGAAGAGAAGACTATGAGACTTTTTGTATTCCGAACTTCTTAAAAATCTCTGTGTTCTTTACTTTATTGCATTTATATTTTTTGTTCAATAATTTTTGTCACTCTACAATTTCTCACTGTAACTAGTTTCTACAGTTACACTGAATTCAGAGTTTTAATTTTTTAATTCAATCTTTGAAGGGGTTTCAAACTAAATCCACTATACATATATCATTATAAATTAATCTTATTAATTATTTGGTAACAAATTTTTTAAAAAGAAAATTTTAAATAATCTATTTAATCTCTCTTCTAAATCTCTTTTTGTACCTTTGAGAATAACAAAGTCATCTTGAATGACTCCAATTGTATCAACTTCAAATATAATAAAATTTACTCTATAAGTATATAAAGAAACACAAGTACACACAAAAGGTCATAAGAAACCATAAAATAATAATATTTATTTTTAATTTTTAGAGCATAAGGAACCATGGCCCTATAGGTCCCCACGTTGATATTCCTTCCTATATTTTTTTAGTAATGGATTAAATCTTTTTTATTTTTGGTTTTAAAATGTAAAAGAAAACAAAAATAAGTATATTCTATGTAAACTTAACAATTTTTTCCAATGCTAATGGAACTTGCCCGATCCTGTCCCTAGTAGGACTTAAATTTATAAACTCTATAGGAGTTGAGAATATACTCTCTCGTCCCCAAATCATTTATAAATAAATATTTATTTATTTATTTTTAAAATTGGTCTTTTATATATATAATTATGTAACTATTTAGGTTATTTAATTAAAAATACATATCATTTGTAATACAAGGTGATGCTATTAAATAAGAACTTCATACAATTTTCTTCATCGTAAATTTTTAGGGGAATAACCGAGGAAGATCCAACGGCACCGCATGGCCTGAAATTGGCAATAGAAGACTACTATTGGAGCAGAACTATAAGGAGTATATTGGAGAAGAACTAGAGCTAGCATGGGCAGATGAACCAAATATAAACGCGGCATTTGAAGCTTTTAATGGCAGTTTGAAGGAGCTTGAAGGGATTATAAATGCAAGAAATGCAGACAAAAAGTTAAAAAATAGAACCAGAGCTGGGGTTGTGTCGTATCAGCTTTTGAAGCCATAATTGAAACCTGGAGTTACAAGGCTGGGAGTTCCTAATAGCATTTCCATTTGAATATGGAATAAATGTCATGAGGAAGGGAAAGCTTTAAAAATTTATCTTGGTGTTGTATGTAGACCAAATAAAGTGCTTTATGATACTATTGAGAATGAGTTTGTTTTGTGGCAATAAAAATCTTCTAAAAAAATTTAAATGAATAATAGAATAAACATCTTTTCTAAATTTTCCTTTCTCCTATGTGGAATCAGCATATTTTAATAAATTATTGTAGACTAAATTACAAATTGCACACTATAGTTTAGGTCCAGCGGTGGTGGTGGAGTAGTGGTAGGGTTCGACGGTGCAGCTCAATGGTGACGCTCTCTTTCCCTCTTTCTATCTTTCTTTTTTCCTCTTTTCTGTCTGATGTTGCGTCTGATGTATGTTTAATACATCGCGATTAGGGACCACTATTAACAACCACTATTAATGACTGCAATGCGGTCGCTGATGAATTTATTTCATTAATTGACGTGATAGTAACAGCAATTGCGCGTCAATTGTCAATCATAATACGTACAACAGTCGCTGAGTTTGCCGCCAAGTCCCTCAAGCATTTTGTGTCGGAAAACTTGAATTAGTGATGGTTTTAGCGATCGTCGGTTATCGCTGATAGTATTAGCTACCAATTAGATCAATCGTCGTTATTGTGTAGCTACCTACTATAATATCCTGGTCCTAAATTGACTGTATTATGTAACTATGACATATAATAATGATGAATGATTAATATCATATTATATAAAGCGAATCGAGAATCGTCAATCGAAAACTGTAAATCGATATCAATAATCAGGGTTGTACAGGCCCAAAAAATTGATTGTCGTAATTTTGACGAATGAAAGTTTTGAGTGGTGGAATGGATGTTGGGAGTGAATTTTGAGCTACGAAAATAAGTAAAATAACTCGAGTCGGGATTTCGACATGAAATGACTAAAATGCCCTAAGGGTTGAAAACCCTAATTTAAGTTCGGGATGAAATTTTGAGATATAGATTTCACCGTTTAATCTAGAATGTCAAATTTAGTAGAAAATGACTGCAAACACGACTGGGTGTTGGGGTTGACTTTTACGGTCAAAAGTTAATAGTTGACTTTGTAATTAAAAAGTCAAAACTTGGTGCTCGAAGGCCAATTTAACAAAATGGACGTTACCATGATGATCTGGACGTTGAGTTTATTAGGAATTGACTATAAGCATGAAATGTATAAAAGTTGACTTTTAAAGTCAAAGTCAAAAAAATAGTTAACTTCTTATTAAAAAAAGAAAAAAAAAAACTTTCATTCTTATCTCTCTTTCGGTTTTTACTTAGCAGGTGAGGAGGACAAGTGAGAAGCAAGAGGTGGCCAATCTCTAGCCTCCATATGTATATTTATGAAAGAGAAGGGAAATGAAGGTAAAGAAAATGAGAATATGAGATAAAAAGACATGGCGGGAAGAGAGTAAATAGAGAAAGCCATGGTGAAAATATTGTTTGTGTAGTTAGAAAGCCATGATCGCCAACCATGGCAATGAAAGGTTAAGTCTCTTATAAGGTCACACACCCTGTGGGAAGCATGCCCTAAGGAGTTGATATGAGGTCGCGTGCCCTAGGGGTCGATACGGGGTCGCACGCCTTAGGGGATGGGTGTCATTTGGGGTCGCGCACCCTAGGCTTCGCCCCCTTGTACATCCTATGGGGTACTACGCCTTAAGGGGTGCACCCATACGTGGTTGAACCCTAGGGGCTAAACCCTAGGGAGTCCAATCCCTAACCCCCTTCTGTCTTTTTCGGTATTTGTTTGTTAGTTTGTTGTTCGTTATTCATTTATTCTGAACTTGTTAATTTTAGTTCATTCAATTCATTAGGTCAAATGTAAACCTTAATTTTATTCATGGGCTTACAGAAAGCATGTGCTCTAACCAACTAAGACATATGAGATTGTTATTTTCAATTCATCTTATACCTTATTTTATCTTTTTGCTCTTGGTTGGAGTATTCCGTGTAAAGTGCACTGGTCCCAATTCTAAAAAGCTTCACACCCACTTTCCTCTCTCTTTCAATTTCGATTTTCATCGAACTCCAAAGAAAATCTCCCAACTTTCATTCCTCGATTGCAAAGAAACTGGATTCCTTCACTTCATCAAGTATCATAGCCTTGGAAACGACTTCATCTTGGTCAAGTATCATTTGAGGAAACTCCATATTGTTCTTGTTCTTTACTTCTTTATGGAAAGATTACTTTTTGGAAAGAAACAAATAGGGAGTTTGCTTACAAAGTAATGGTGGGGGTGGATTTTGAATCTCTAATGGCATGATGAGTTTTAATTTCTTATTGCAAAAGTACTTAACTAATACTAGTTATCATGAATACTAGTGGTCCATGATATGAGGCTATGGGTACTCTATAATTTTTTATTTTAATTTGATTAATTTCTTTTATCTAATGTTTTGTTTTTTTACATCTCATTCAAATGACATCAAAGTAAGGAATCTTATTTTTCGAGAACATTTATACTTTTAACTTCAAATGTATTTCGTTTTCAATTAGTCTCAATCCTTAAAGATCACACTAGTCATATCTGGGCAGTTTCAATTTGGTTATTGATTAACATAAAATTCTAAATTTTAGTTAGTTGAGTTTGGTAAGAAATTTTCAATCCACTTTCTAGCTTTATTCATGTGGCTTGGGTCTGATATGCAGGTTTAGGGGATTTGGATGAGGTCTAGTTGTGACGCCCCCAAATCTGGGCCCACACAGCCCAAACTTGAGTCGTCAAAATATTACAACAAAATTATTACAACAAAGCACAACGTACAACAATACAGTGTATAATAATACACAACTAAGTCTTCACTATTATTGCCACACTATTTTACAAAACGTGAAGACTATGATAACTATTCCTCGGACCCTCACTCCATTCCCCGGCTAGACCCTGTTATGTTTTCATCTCCTGTTGAAAAACAATGGAACAAAAGAAAGGGTGAGCTCAAATAGCCCAGTAAAGAATATCATGACTAAGATAATGACGAATAAATTATCATTAGTCTTCAACAGCTGAGTTCTTGATAGAATACAATAGACTATAAGGTTTATATCAAAAATTGTAGTTAAATTCTTAAACAACGTTCAGATCAATAATAGCAGCGGAATGAGTAATCTATTAGAAGAATAATGCAGACTATAATGTCCACTCGGTTCTCTTTTTAGGAAAAACATCATCAACTTTTATCATTTGAAATATCATTAGTCAAGATAATACAAATTCACAGTTCCTGATCATAATCATGCACATCAACAGTTCATCTTTGTACTACGGCCCAAAGATATTCAAGATAGCACCAACGGTCATGATTATACCAGATTCAGCCTTTGGTCATAATCATACCAAACAACAGTTCATCTTTGCACTACGGCCAAAGAGAACATTCACCACGTGCCATAAAAGACACCGAACAGATGTATCGCCTTTAACCTATTATATCGCCTTTAACCTATCATCTGTTCAACAAATATATCACATCTGTGCCCCCGGCCACAGATATTCACAACAGCTTGATTTTTGGATGATTAGAATGATATAAATGATGAACAGAAGAAATAGGATAACAATAAGTATCGGAAGTTTACTTTGTACAGATTCAAATAATGTCCAAATTGTCAACATGATGTGGAGTGAAATTTAAAAATGATATTCAAGATCCACAGTTCAGAATAACGGTTACAATTCAATAGAAAGGTTCACGTAAATAGGAAGGTTCAGTTGAAATAATGAAGTTCAACTATTATGGAACATATAATATTTTCACGAATTATAGAAGCAATAGTTCCATAATAAATTTCGATTTAGGAGTATGAAAGAAAATAATATCCCTTACCGTAGCAGGTTTGATTAACAAAAGGTGAAGGAAATTAATACAAAGGGTTATTCACCAACAGGCGGCAATCCGCTCCGTAAGGTTATTCCCACAATTTAATAGAATTTGAGTACAAAGAGTTATTCACCAAACAGGCGGCAATCCGCTCCGTAAGGTTATTCCCACAATTTAATAGAATTTAAGTACAAAGAGTTATTCACCAAACAGGCGGCAATCCGCTCCGTAAGGTTATTCTCAGAGATTAATAATGAATGAATACGAAAGGTTATTCACCAACAGGCGGCAATCCGCTCCGTAAGGTTATTCCCACAATTTAATACATGGAAATAAAAGGCACGTCTTATGAGTAAGGAAGAAACAATATTATTATCGAGAATCAAATAATGATAATCCCTTACCATAGTATGTTTGAATAATGGAAGATGAAAAAGATGGTATCCCTTACCGTAACACGTGACTGGATATTGATTTAAATGAGGTTGATTAACTTGAACAGTACACGTATACTTATAGATCTTCACAAATACTCAAGATGACTTAAGCACACTTAGAGAGAACTTTCACAAGAAGTATTTAGAGAGAGAAAGAAAGAACAAGTAAGGAAGTTTATGAAAAATCCTTAAGTTAAGGCTTCTATTTATAGCCAAAAATCTTATCATTCATTTAATCTAAACCATTCATTTAAAGATCACCTTTTAATCTACATCATCCATTTCAAATATTATATTATCTTTAATCTACACCATTCATTTCATATCACCTAATAATCACCTAACTTTATATTATAAACAAATCAATTTAATTATTCAACAATAATTCACACTTTAATCTACACCATTCATTTCATATCACCTAATAATCACCTAACTTTATATTATAAACAAATCAATTCAATTATTCAACAATAATTCACACTTTAATCTACACCATTCATTTCATATCACCTAACTTTATATTATAAACAAATAACTTTATCAATTCAATTATTATGACTAATTGTTATAAATACAGTATAGTTAGCTCTTAGATATCAAGTCAATAAATTAATGAAATACAACTGTTTAAATAACATCATAATAGAGATAACAATAATGTAAAATAAAGCATACGTTACTGTGTAATGACAATTATTGATTCAATAATGTGAATTACTGTGCATATGTTACTGTGACAATTATTAGGTTCAATAATTTTAAAAACAGTGCAACAACAATTATTGACTCAATGATATAAAATACAGTGTAATGACAATTATTAAATCAATAATGCAAAATACTGTGTAACAACAATTATTGAATTGATAATATAAAATATTATGCAGTGACAATTATCGATGAAATGATGCGTAATAGTTACGGTGTCAATTATCAGACCAATAATATGAGACACTATGCAATACCGTGTGTTACTGTAGAGTACCGTGTGCTACAGAAAATACCATAAACTACCGTATGCTACTATTCTTTTATCACCGGTATTTTAACAGTTCCGTTGACTATTTTTATTTAAAAAGGTTACTTCTGTCGTTTTCTATATCCGACAAATATTCCGTTGTGGGGTCCACCAATAATTTATTATTTCGGCGCCGTCGTACGGCACGAATATTCCCCGACCAAACGAATATTCCCCGACAAAGCGAATATTGTCCGACAAAATAAAATTTGCACATAACATCCTTAACTTTCAATTTTGTTAATTTAACCACTTACTGTTTCAAAAAAAAAAATATATATGAAGAAAAATTAAATTTTGTATTTCATAAAATTCGGAGTCTTACAACCTCCCCTCCTTATGAAATTTCGTCCCCGAAATTGACGTACCTGACATATCGAAGAGGTAAGGATACTTAGATTTCATCTCAGATTCTAGCTCCCAGGTCATTTCCTCAGTATCTTGGTTCCTCCATAAAACCTTAACTTGAGGTATAACCTTTGAGCGTAGGATCTGCTCCTTCTTATCCAGGATCTTAACAGGTACCTCCTCGTATGTTAAATCCTCTGCTATAACGTCTGGTTCTAACTCAATGACGTGGTTTGGGTCCTTCACATATTTACGTAACATAGATATGTGAAAAACGTTATGGATGCGAGACATACTTGGTGGTAGGGCTAGTCTGTAGGCTATGGTTCCTATTCGATCGAGGATTTCAAATGGGCCAATAAATCGAGGGTTGAGCTTTCCTCTTTTTCCGAATCTCGTAACCCCTTTCCATGGAGAAACACGTAAGAATACATGATCTCCGACGTTGAAACTTTCGTCTCTCCGATGAAGATCAGCATAACTCTTTTGTCGTTCTTGTGCGGTCTGTATTCGTTGTCGGATCATTTGGATCTTTTCGGTCGTCAAGCGTACCAACTCGGGTCCCAACAATTTTGCTTCTCCTACCTCATTCCAACATATTGGAGAGCGACACTTCCTTCCATACAATGCCTCGAATGGAGCCATGCCTATGCTTGCTTGGTAACTGTTGTTGTAAGAAAATTCCACCAACGGCAAGTACTTATCCCAACTTCCTTTGAAGTCTAATACACAAAGTCTCAAAAGATCTTCGAGGGTCTGGATCGTCCTTTCCGATTGTCCGTCCGTTTGAGGATGGTATGCAGAACTAAAACGTAGTTCAGTGCCCATAGCTTTTTGTAGACTGATCCAAAAGCGTGAAGTGAATCTAGGATCTCGATCAGAAACTATGGAAACTGGCATGTCATGTAATCTCACGATCTCATTTATGTACATACCGGCAAGACGTTCAAGTGAAAAGTTTTCTCGTATAGGCAAGAAATGAGCAGATTTGGTCAATCTATCTACGATCACCCAAATTGCATCTAAGCCTTGAGAAACTTTTGGAAGACCCGTCACGAAGTCCATATTGATGTGTTCCCACTTCCATTCGGGAACTTCAAGTGATTGTAATGGACCTTTAGGAACTTGATGCTCTGCCTTGACACGTTGACAAGTTAGGCACCTTGAGATAAACTCTACAATCTCTCTTTTCATATTGTTCCACCAAAATGTATGTCGAAGATCTCGATACATCTTGGTACCTCCTGGGTGGATTGCAAACGGCGTGTTGTGTGCCTCCATCATGATTTTATGCTTTAATTCAGGATCGTTAGGAACACAGAGTCGAGAGTTGACTCGAAGTATTCCTTTCTCGTCGATTCTTGCTTCGGGAATGGCACCTTCTTGTACTTTCTTTATCATGTTTATCAGTTCCGGATCGGTAGCTTGAGCAGCTTTAATTTTATCGATTAAAGTTTGTTCTACTCGCACGTGAGCAATCTTCGAGCGGGTCCCTGGTGTCTTTAGCTCTATCTCCATCTTTTGCAAGTCGTACAAAATACACTTTTGTGTTGTCAGCAATGCACTTGTACTTGCATAAGATTTTCTGCTCAAAGCGTCAGCTACAACGTTCGCCTTTCCCGGGTGATACTGGATTGTGTGGTCATAATCCTTCAACAGCTCAAGCCAACGTCGTTGTCGCATGTTGAGTTCCTTCTGGGTGAAGAAATACTTGAGACTTTTATGATCCGTATAGATATCCACTTTTTCTCCGTACAAGTAGTGTCTCCAGATCTTTAACGCGAAAACGACTGCTGCCAACTCTAGATCATGAGTAGGATAATTTTTCTCATAATCTTTGAGTTGTCGAGAGGCGTAGGCTATAACCTTTCCATGTTGCATAAGGACACAACCTAGACCTTTGCCAGAAGCATCGCTGTAGATAACAAATTCTCCTGATCCTGATGGTATGGTCAGAACAGGAGCTGAAACCAGTCTCTTCTTGAGTTCTTGGAAACTTTTCTTGCATTCCTCACTCCATATGAATTTTGTGCTTTTCCGAGTAAGCTGCGTTAATGGAGTGGCGATTCGAGAAAATCCTTCTACGAATCTCCGATAATAACCAGCTAGACCTAGAAAACTTCGGACTTCGGTTACTGTTTTGGGTTGTTCCCAATTTAGTACCGTTTCAATCTTCGCAGGATCGACTGATATTCCTTGACTAGAAATCACATGCCCAAGAAACGCGACCTCCTCAAGCCAGAACTCACATTTCTTCAACTTGGCATATAATTTGTTTTCACGGAGCTTTGTAGTATCAATCTCAGGTGTTGTTCATGATCCTCGCGACTCTTGGAGTATATGAGGATGTCATCAATAAAGACAACCACAAAATGATCCAAATGTTCCTTGAATATCCGGTTCATCATGTCCATGAAAGCTGCAGGAGCATTAGTTAGTCCAAAAGGCATGACTAAGAACTCATAATGCCCATAACGAGTTCTGAAAGCAGTCTTTGGAATGTCCTCAGCTTTAACCTTTAACTGATGATATCCAGAACGGAGATTAATCTTTGAGAAATGTTGAGCGCCTTGCAATTGATCAAACATGTCATCAATCCGAGGTAACGGGTACCTGTTCTTGATGGTGACATGGTTCAATTCTCGGTAGTCAATGCACAATCTCATACTCCCGTCTTTCTTCTTCACAAATAGAACAGGAGCACCCCAAGGTGATGCACTCGGACGAATGAAACCGGTATCCAACAATTCCTGTAGTTGGACTTTTAACTCTTGAAGTTCAATGGGAGCCATTCGGTAGGGAGCTTTGGAAATGGGCTTGGTACCGGGTTCAAGATCAATATAAAAATCAATTTCACGGTTTGGGGGTAAGCCAGGAAGTTCTTCAGGAAAAACGTCAGGAAACTCATTAACAATGGGAATATCATTCAAGTTTGACGTATTTTTGTTCAAATCAGTGACATGAGCTAAAAAGGCTTGACATCCGTTTTTCAATAAACGAATGGCTTTATGGCTAGAAATAACAGTTATAGATTTCAATGGTTTAGTTGCTTGAATTTGCATGACAGGTTGATTAGGAATATGAAAACTAATAATCTTATGAAAACAATCAATTTTAGCATGATGGGTAGTCAACCAATCAATTCCTAAAATCACATCAAATTCACGCATCTCCAAAGAAATAAGGTCAACAGATAATGTGAGGTTGTTGATTTGAACTAGGCAAGATTTATAGACAGTAGATGTAATGGTCATTTCTCCTAATGGGGTTTCAACTGATAAGTCAAAGTCCAAGTTTTCAGGAGTTAAGTTTAAACGCTGAGCACATGCAGGTGAGATAAAAGAATGGGTAGAGCCAGTATCTAACAAAGTGTAGACTTCACGAGAATTTATGAATAGCTTACCGGTTATCACCTCGTTCGAGTTTCGTGCCATTTGGGATGTCACAACAAAAGCTCTCCCTTGAACTACAGATTTTCCTTTATCCGCGCTAGCTTTTGGTATCATCATTGCAGCTGGACTTGATTTTGTGGCAGGACAAAACCGCGCAAGATGACCCTCTTTCCCACAACTGTAGCACTTTTTGGACTGCAGTGTACAGTTTGGGCTGATGTGACCTTCCTGACCACACCTATAGCATCTCACTGGTGGTCGATCTTCTCCCCTTGAAACTGGGGTCGGTGCTGGTGTTGGTACTGGTGCTGGTGCCCTTCCATAATTATTATGGAATCTCTTTCTTTTGAAATTGTTCCCACTAGATTCTCCTCTTCTGTTATTTGGTATGGAATTACCACCGAAGTGTTGGTTACCTCCTCGATGGTTCTCGTTCCTGTGGTTGTTGTCACTCCTTTCTCTATGCTGATCATTAACTCTTGGCTGCAATGTTTCATCTGTTTGCTCCACCCTTTGAGCCCTATCTACAACATCTGAATATAAACTAAATTTATGAGAGCTAAGTTGTTGACGAATTTTGAATCTCAAACCTCTTAGAAACATCCGACTCATTCGTGCTTCGTCATCCACAAGATGGGTGGCAAAGCGAGATAACTCGGCAAACTTGGCTTCATATTGGGAGACTGTCATGTTTCCCTGCTCCAGCTTAATGAATTCCACCTCTTTCATATGGCGGATGCTTTCTGGGAAATACTTCTCGTTAAACAGTTCTTCGAATTCTGTCCAAGACATTTCGAGTGCTGAAGGTTGGATACGTTTTACCGCTTCCCACCAATGGTCCGCCTCACCTCGTAACATAAAAGTGGCAAATGGCACCTTCTGATCATCAGCGCATTGTAAGACATCAAGTATTTTTGTCGTCTGCTTCAGTCATGCCTCCGCTTTGAGTGGGTCAGGCTTCCCATGGAATTCAGGTGGTCCTAATTCTTTAAATTGCTTAACAGTGACCATCCTCAAATTGCCAGCGTTTCTACCGTTATTATTGACTGGATTTCCTCTTCCTTGATTCTGTATGAACTGCATGAAATTACTAAAGAATCCATCGTTCATCATGTTATCAGGAACATTATTTCCTGAGTTGGCAGGAGGATTGTTTGGGGCCTCTTGATTCTCGGCTACATTTGCTTCGGGTATTCCATAGTTAACCTCTTGATTTTCAGATGCCATACCTAACTGTGGTCACAAAATAAATGTTAGTTCAAATAAACTGACTCATCACTTCATGTTCCTACATTCAAATCGACTCATTAGATAATAAAATCTATTTTAGGTAGGACACACTAGTGACTGATTCTATTCGTCTCTCCCCTCCTAGTTCTAACCCCAGATCTCCATTAAAGATCATATCCCTAAGCTCTGATGCCAACTGTGACGCCCCCAAATCTGGGCCCACACAGCCCAAACTTGAGTCGTCAAAATACTACAACAAAATTATTACAACAAAGCACAACGTACAACAATACAGTGTATAATAATACACAACTAAGTCTTCACTATTATTGCCACACTATTTTACAAAACGTGAAGACTATGATAACTATTCCTCGGACCCTCACTCCATTCCCCGGCTAGACCCTGTTATGTTTTCATCTCCTGTTGAAAAACAATGGAACAAAAGAAAGGGTGAGCTCAAATAGCCCAGTAAAGAATATCATGACTAAGATAATGACGAATAAATTATCATTAGTCTTCAACAGCTGAGTTCTTGATAGAATACAATAGACTATAAGGTTTATATCAAAAATTGCAGTTAAATTCTTAAACAACGTTCAGATCAATAATAGCAGCGGAATGAGTAATCTATTAGAAGAATAATGCAGACTATAATGTCCACTCGGTTCTCTTTTTAGGAAAAACATCATCAACTTTTATCATTTGAAATATCATTAGTCAAGATAATACAAATTCACAATTCCTGATCATAATCATGCACATCAACAGTTCATCTTTGTACTACGGCCCAAAGATATTCAAGATAGCACCAACGGTCATGATTATACCAGATTCAGCCTTTGGTCATAATCATACCAAACAACAGTTCATCTTTGCACTACGGCCAAAGAGAACATTCACCACGTGCCATAAAAGACACCGAACAGATGTATCGCCTTTAACCTATTATATCGCCTTTAACCTATCATCTGTTCAACAAATATATCACATCTGTGCCCCCGGCCACAGATATTCACAACAGCTTGATTTTTGGATGATTAGAATGATATAAATGATGAACAGAAGAAATAGGATAACAATAAGTATCGGAAGTTTACTTTGTACAGATTCAAATAATGTCCAAATTGTCAACATGATGTGGAGTGAAATTTAAAAATGATATTCAAGATCCACAGTTCAGAATAACGGTTACAATTCAATAGAAAGGTTCACGTAAATAGGAAGGTTCAGTTGAAATAATGAAGTTCAACTATTATGGAACATATAATATTTTCAGGAATTATAGAAGCAATAGTTCCATAATAAATTTCGATTTAGGAGTATGAAAGAAAATAATATCCCTTACCGTAGCAGGTTTGATTAACAAAAGGTGAAGGAAATTAATACAAAGGGTTATTCACCAACAGGCGGCAATCCGCTCCGTAAGGTTATTCCCACAATTTAATAGAATTTGAGTACAAAGAGTTATTCACCAAACAGGCGGCAATCCGCTCCGTAAGGTTATTCCCACAATTTAATAGAATTTGAGTACAAAGAGTTATTCACCAAACAGGCGGCAATCTGCTCCGTAAGGTTATTCCCACAATTTAATAGAATTTAAGTACAAAGAGTTATTCACCAAACAGGCGGCAATCCGCTCCGTAAGGTTATTCTCAGAGATTAATAATGAATGAATACGAAAGGTTATTCACCAACAGGCGGCAATCCGCTCCGTAAGGTTATTCCCACAATTTAATACATGGAAATAAAAGGCACGTCTTATGAGTAAGGAAGAAACAATATTATTATCGAGAATCAAATAATGATAATCCCTTACCATAGTATGTTTGAATAATGGAAGATGAAAAAGATGGTATCCCTTACCGTAACACGTGACTGGATATTGATTTAAATGAGGTTGATTAACTTGAACAGTACACGTATACTTATAGATCTTCACAAATACTCAAGATGACTTAAGCACACTTAGAGAGAACTTTCACAAGAAGTATTTAGAGAGAGAAAGAAAGAACAAGTAAGGAAGTTTATGAAAAATCCTTAAGTTAAGGCTTCTATTTATAGCCAAAAATCTTATCATTCATTTAATCTAAACCATTCATTTAAAGATCACCTTTTAATCTACATCATCCATTTCAAATATTATATTATCTTTAATCTACACCATTCATTTCATATCACCTAATAATCACCTAACTTTATATTATAAACAAATCAATTTAATTATTCAACAATAATTCACACTTTAATCTACACCATTCATTTCATATCACCTAATAATCACCTAACTTTATATTATAAACAAATCAATTCAATTATTCAACAATAATTCACACTTTAATCTACACCATTCATTTCATATCACCTAACTTTATATTATAAACAAATAACTTTATCAATTCAATTATTATGACTAATTGTTATAAATACAGTATAGTTAGCTCTTAGATATCAAGTCAATAAATTAATGAAATACAACTGTTTAAATAACATCATAATAGAGATAACAATAATGTAAAATAAAGCATACGTTACTGTGTAATGACAATTATTGATTCAATAATGTGAATTACTGTGCATATGTTACTGTGACAATTATTAGGTTCAATAATTTTAAAAACAGTGCAACAACAATTATTGACTCAATGATATAAAATACAGTGTAATGACAATTATTAAATCAATAATGCAAAATACTGTGTAACAACAATTATTGAATTGATAATATAAAATATTATGCAGTGACAATTATCGATGAAATGATGCGTAATAGTTACGGTGTCAATTATCAGACCAATAATATGAGACACTATGCAATACCGTGTGTTACTGTAGAGTACCGTGTGCTACAGAAAATACCATAAACTACCGTATGCTACTATTCTTTTATCACCGGTATTTTAACAGTTCCGTTGACTATTTTTATTTAAAAAGGTTACTTCTGTCGTTTTCTATATCCGACAAATATTCCGTTGTGGGGTCCACCAATAATTTATTATTTCGGCGCCGTCGTACGGCACGAATATTCCCCGACCAAACGAATATTCCCCGACAAAGCGAATATTGTCCGACAAAATAAAATTTGCACATAACATCCTTAACTTTCAATTTTGTTAATTTAACCACTTACTGTTTCAAAAAAAAAAATATATATGAAGAAAAATTAAATTTTGTATTTCATAAAATTCGGGGTCTTACACTAGTTGGTTTTGATCTAGGTTGCTCTGGTTTTGGCCTTTCTATGTGACTTTGTTTGGGGCCTTGAGGGTGTCGTCTTGTTGCCCAGCTCCAGCTATAGCCGATTTGGTTGCTCTGCACTGGCGTCTGGGTTTTCAGGTTGTCTCGGTTAGACTTGGGGCAAACTTGGTTTTGGCTAGTTTGCTCAGGATGGCCCGCAGCCCGGCTGACCCAACTTGGGCCACGAACTTGTTATTTTCAACCCAAAAAAGCTGGGCCATTTTGGCCTGGCCCGTTTGTCAAGTCTAGTAATATGAAATCAAAATAGAGGCTTAACAATAAATAAATTGAAACAAAAATGAAATGAATTGTTAGAAAAGCGACCAAAATTTGTTGAAAAATAGGTGTCGGGATGAGATCATTTTTACAAATAATTGTACATATGAACTCTTGGAATAGTAAGGAACATATCTTGGAAGAGAAAACGGTGAAAATCTGTCGGAAAATAGGAGTATATCATTAGAGAAGACGACTGGGGAGATTTTTCAGCTAGTTTTTCGACAGAGCCCGTTTAGGGAAGTTAAAGGAAGAATTTGAGAAAAATTTGTTTTACAAAGTTGTAGAGAATTAAATTCTATACGAAATGGACATATAATTCATAATTTTTGGATAAGCGAAATAATTATTATTAATTTTTGAAATTTATAATTTAATTTTCGAGGATTGTTTTGAGCTGAAAGTGGTGGGAGAAGTTTTCATTTGATGCTCTATAAATTGTCGGACCGGTTTGGTGACTTCAGAAAATACGAAGAATTATAATAGTTAAAACTTAAAACTATAGAAAATTATAATTAAATATTTAAAAATGATTTATAACTAAAAAATTTAAAGTAATCATATAATATTGTTTAATAATTACTGACCAATTTTGGTGAATTATTGAAGAGTAGAAGTACTTATCAAAATTTTAAGCTATTTAAAGTTACTTTTAAAATAGTGGAAATTCACATAAAATTATGTGCAGGGTGAAAAATTATGAATTTTGGTGATTTTTTTTTTTATAATAATATAAGATAAATATTTGGGGTGTTTCAAGGATAGAAAAATATGTGGAAGTAATATTTCTATTTTCAAGCTAATAAATTATAGTTTTTATAAATATAAATAATTACAGAAAATTGTCAGATAATCCAAAAATGTGAAAATTGGTCAAAAATTCTAAAGTCTTTGGAAGGGTTAATAAACCTGTGAAGTGTTGGGACATTGGGACTCATGTAATTAACTCACCAATGACATAACGGTTTTTTCATACGACGGTCGAAAGTTGACCGTGAGAGTTTAATGAGTAACGACAACAAGTAATTAAGTTCAGTAGTTTCTCATTTAAAATTAGTATATTGTCCTGTTTAATGTTAATATATCATTAAATTATTTTTATGGACTTTGAATTAGAGTTTTGGATCAAAACAAGTCGATTTGACCTAATTTGAAAGTTAAAAATCGAGATAGGATGTTGTAATACTAGAGGTAAGCTATATTACTTACATTATATATTTTATACGTATTGATTGTTGATTTATGTAATTAAAATAGAATTACATGTACGTGTGGACAGTTAGTTTGTGTTGACATAACTGTGATTTAGTTGTGTGTTGAATCGAGTAAAATTTATAATCTTAAAAATTATGTGTTGTAGACCACTAAAAATGGTATATATTTAGCAAATTGAGCGTGTTGGCTCAGTCCTGTGGTTTGTGATTCTATAGTAGTTGAGTGGATTTGATTTATAATTAAATAAATCATGTGGTAAACCCATCGATAATGGTTTGTGTGATGAGGGTGGATATTGGATTAAATAAATTTGATACTATGGAAACATAGATGGTGAGCTTCTTAAAATAGACCTATCGGGGTGATCAGTCGGTAGAATGTACAGTGTTGTGTGTGTAGAAATAAATTATAATATTCATTAATGTTGTGGTAGTTGTACGGTTAAACACAATAAATGTTTGTTATGATTTTTTGAATAACGTGATTTTTAGTATAACTCTGATAAATAATTGTATAATCTCAGTAAATATAGTAGTATATACTTGCTGAACAATCTCAGTAAATATAGTAGTATATACTTGTTGAACAATTATTTTGCTCATGTGTATGTGCTTCTTTATGATTCACAGATAAGTATAAGAGCGATAGAAGTTGTAAGATAGACAAGAAGAGTTTAGTTTTGTCGATGACATTGTAGGTACGTCATGAAGTTATATAGATTGATGGATTCCAAATTAGGTTTTTCTGAGATTATATGCTCATTTTTAAAAAATATTTTTTTTGAAGTACGGGGTTAGAAATATAATTCAATAAATTTAAAAGATAGACTTATAGAAAGGTTGAACTTAAATGGGGTAATAAGAAATTTACAATTTTCATGTATGACATGTTTCTAAATCTTTCTCATCATTTGACAAAAAAGGTATATTCAATTTGCAAAGTTTTATCCGTTAGAATTTCAAATTGGGGATATTTGGGAACTTGATGATGAACTTGAAAATTACATTGGAAATATGAAGAATGATCTTGAATTTTGTAACATAAAGGGGACTGGTGAATTTTCTTAAAAGTTGGTTAGCAAAAATAAGTCTAACTTGTATCATTGCGTTTATTTGCTGTTGAAGTTTATTTGTTGTTGAAGTTGACCTTAGTTTTGCCGGTTGCAATTGCCACCGTAGAAAGAATTTTTTTAGCGATAAATATTTTTGAACATAAACTTTGTAACCAAATGGGATCAAATAAATGGTCAAATGATTGTTTAGTTACTTAAATCGAAAATGATGTATTTAGAGCTATTGATAACGAAGTTATCGTTAAACATTTCCAAGTTAACGGGTCTAAAAAATGGCATTGTAATTTGTAAACAATATTATGTTTATTGTTTAGTTAATATTTGAACACTTTGTAATTTTAAAGTTTACTATATTTAAGTTTTATTTATTTTACACATATTTTTATTAAAATTTTCATAAATCCCGACTCCGCCCCTGCCATATGGGGCGGTCGCTGGTGAATATTTTTCATGCAGTGACCTTACACTTTAACCTGAAGGGTGTCAATTATTTTGATACTCAAAGTTTATGGTGTTTTTAATCAAAAATAATGTTCGAGGTGAAAATTAATTTAAGCCGAAGAAGCAGGTTGCAATTTGTGTTTATTTTGTGTAAACTAAAGTTAAGCCAAGAGAAAAGGCATCAGGAGAAAAAATCTAATGAAGTTAATTAACTCTAAAGTTGAAAGGTAGAAATTATCTTCAACTTATTCATGAAACTAAATTGAGAATTACATATAAGTCTCTAATTATGGCTTAGGAAATTTCTGAACCATCTAGCAGAAAGTTTCTTATATCTTTTCAGCCCATTACTATAATCAACAAAGTTCAAGCCAAACCGAATTGTGTAGCCTGCATTCCACTCAAAGTTGTCCATTACTGCCCATGCAAAGTATCCCTTAACATTAACACCTTCCCTGTTAAATAAAACAAGGTCAAACAGAGTAATCTTATTATTATTAAATATTATTTCACCCGTCCCAAAATATGAGTCTCATTTCGAAATCATAACGAGACTGTCATTTTGGGATGGAGTATTTTGTAGGGTTTGTATTTTCCTCAAGGAACTGACCTTATTGCTGTTTGAATGAAAGAAAGATGTTGAAAGCAGTAGTCAACTCTCTTGCTGTCATTAAGAGCTTCTTGGAGAGGCAATGTGGAATTATTTATCTCATCAAACCCTAAAATGATTAATGTTTACTTTAATCCCCAAACTTGTTTTTTAATACGGATCAATTAATTCATAGAATATACTACAAAATAATTTTATTTTTATTTTTTTTTGTCATACCATTTTCGGTAATGTAAATTGTTGGATTGTTATAATTTCTCCTGACATACACCAACAGATCACGAATCCCTCTTGGATAAATGTACAGCCAACTTGAAGCACCCTGGAGCATTGTATAATAACATGCCTGATTATAATTCCAATTGGAAAACCCCAATCAAATTAAACAAAGACTAAAATCACAAATTACACCCCATGAGTTTAGGCTTTAAATCATTTTCCATTTCGATCAAGAACACTAAAGTTTAAAGTGCAAATTGTTCTGATGCAGAGGGTGAAAATTGTTCAAGAGCTCAAAATTTAGAGTGTTTTTAATCAAAAATAAAATTCAGGGTGTAAATTGTATTTGGACCTAAACTATAAAGTGTAAGTTGTGATTTAGTCTTAAACAAACACTCTACATGCCAAAACGAAAATAATGCTTCTCCTTCAAGTGTCCCAAAATAAAGTCCCGTTTATGAAATAAATTTAACAAAAGGACTTAATGTTATACATTTATTTTTTAATTGGGACTCCTATTTTGGGACGACCGGACTAC
This sequence comes from Hedera helix, assembly GCA_947179155.2. NCBI lineage: Eukaryota > Viridiplantae > Streptophyta > Magnoliopsida > Apiales > Araliaceae > Hedera > Hedera helix. Next base: position 2,572,528 of record OX359281.1, on the reverse strand, counting down.
TAATATAGTTTTAAAAGATCCTTACCTTTGGGCCGATAGGAACCCCATCTCTTTCAGCTACATGACATGTACAAAATTAATTAGGATCAATACGAAGTTCACATGCATTATAAGTTTACTGACGATCATAAGTTATTAGCATTTGCAGCGGAAGCGTGTACAATATTTGAACTTCTAAATTAATAGGCGGCATCATTTTTAGTGTGTTACATTTTAATATCAAATATTGCGATTGTAAATTAAATAAATTACGTTTGAAATAAACAACTTTTATATGAATTTTTTTTTTAACTGCACTTGTAAATCTAAACGTACCAAATGCTCTACACACTCCAAATGCTCAATAACCAAACATGTTGTAAGGCGATTGAAGCTGATATAGTCAGAGTAAAAATGATACTGTCAAAATAATAAATATTACTTAAAACACTAAATGATGTTAAAATAATTGTGAAATTATTGTTAAATATATATTTGTTTTGACAGTATCGTTTTTACCATGACAATATCACCTGTCTAAATTGACACAAACGTTGAGGTTCTAATTTTGATCATACTTGTTGTGCGAGTTTGCGAATCGGTTGTGTAGCTGACATTTACAATATTGGAGTCAGAAAAATGTTGCACATAGTTTGCAGTGTAGTAGTTCAATCCAATAAAATCAAATGAGCCCTTGAGCATATTGGCTTCTTCCTCCGAGAACTTAGGAAGTCTGCTTCCTACTAGAGAACGCATGGTCTGCGGATAGTCACCAGATGTTAAAGGGGCCATAAACCTATAATATGCATTCAGAAGGGGGAAAAAAGAAAAGAAAAGGAAAATGAAGGAAAATGTTATGACTTGTATGTACACATATAATATTGTTCAAATCATCATTATAAGTTACACTCCCGTCCCATAAAAAATGATTTAAGTATAATTTTTTATAAAAACTAAGGAAATGTTATAAAGAGAAAAAAAGAAAAGAAATAAACTTCAATTTTATCCACAACGGACGTTATGCAAGTACAATATGATTCTTCCATTTTTTTTAAAAGTAATAGACCATACTTCAGTACTTTTAAAGATAAATTAGTTTTCATACAATGTTTCATTTGAATTGTGCATGTTAGATATCTTTTAAATTATGTTTAGATGTCGAGAATCTTGTATGTGAAATATTTTTTAGGAAAATTACTTTCTTTAAGTGTTTGGTTGACATTATAATTTGTACGAAAACAAGTCTAAACTTTCCCACAGCGAGAAATCATGTTAAAAATTCAGGATAAAATTTATGAGAAAAACTTTCTTACAGGAAAATAGTAAGTGGCAGGGCCATGCAGTTTTGCATATGAGAAAATAAACAATTATTTACTTACCCTTCATTTTTCTATCGTTTCCGTAATTTAATAGGAGAACAATTATTTAAAAAATATATATATATTTTAAACATCTTTTATGGGACGAAGGAGTTTATAAAATTAATATTACCATCCTAAACTGAAATCAAGGGCTCGAATTGTAGCATTCTGGTGGATAATCTCGTTAGAGTAAGGCACCATCCAGCGCGACTCGAGCGTTATTCCAATCTTCCCCTTTTGAGAATCCTGAAATTTGTGTTATTGTAGCCATATCTGTTAATACTCCAGTGGTCCTGAAATGAGCGTTCTATTTTCCCTTCTCAGTGCATCCCAAAATGAGAGCATCCTTTCTTAAAATAGACTAAATTGTTGCGTTTTATTTAAATTCATTTTAGCTTTCAAATTATTGTCGTCACGTAATTAAATACTCCCTCTATTTCAAATGAAAGCACGAAATGAGAGTCTCCTTTCTTAAAATAAACTGAAAAAGTTGACATCTTGAATTAAACTTGGGCTTCATGAGAAGTTGTTAATCCTACCTTTCATTTTAATAACAATATTCTTACTTCAATTTATTTACGAGGTTGAATGTGAAGTTGAATTTTTTTTAAAACTGACATACTACTACTTTTCAGACTTAATTTGATTTTTTTGTTAAATTGACCAATTTTAAAATTAAAATTAAAATTGAGCATATTTATTTATACTTTCAAACTCATGAAAATTGAAAATAGTAATAAATTTAATATATTTTCTTATCGTTATAGTTTTTCTACCCATATTTCTAAGAAAATAGTGTGAATTTTGATTACAAAAAAATATTCAGTTTGACCGAAAAAATCAAACTAAGTTGGTTTTTAAGGGATGAATTGAGTTATTTTTTAAATGGGATTTTAATTTTGAGATGGATGTAGTATCATTTTAAGTTATGTAATAACTCATTTGGGATCTTAAGAAATTAACTACCTGATAATTGTCTCTGTACAATTTAACTGCAGCTGCATGAGCTAGAAGTTGGTTATGTGCCACTATATATGGCTCGACACCTGAATCCCCACCGGTGCAATTCGGTTTTAGTGACGAAGAACATCGACCGGGTGCAAAATCACCCGTTACGTAACCGTTAGTAGTGTAGGTCGATGGCTCGTTGAACGTGATCCAATTCTTCACTTGGTTGCCAAACAATTGAAAACAAAGATTTGCGTAGTCGCGATAATCATTCCTGCGACAGATTAAGAATGTGTCGCAGTTAGTCATTCCTCCGACAGATTAAGAATGTGTCACAGTTAGCATTTTAATTAGAAACGCTTAGGATAAATAGTGACACTAAGCACTTTACATACATTACCAAAATAACTTATCTTCTATTCCATCAAGAGTATGTGGCAGTTAACATCTAAATTACTGACACTTAGGATAAATAGTGACACTTAGGAGTTTACATACATAACCAAAATTACTTCTCTTTTATCCCATCGATAATGGGACATTATCCGTGGAGCATGTCCGTGGGGCATGTCATCGGCAAACAAACGTCGACAATATTTTTTTGTCGAGGGTACTCTTTGTCGTAGGGTTATCCTTGACTTCGTCAACAGATTAGTCCGTTTGACAATGAGTAACGATATGTCCTTTAAGAATCGATAAGTTTCTTATAAATAGTGAATTTTATATTTTTGTACATACTTTGTAAATTTTACCATTTATTAAATATTACTGACACAGAAGAATATGATTAAATAACACTATAATATAAATGTGAATGGTTAATTATTATATTAACACATACAAGATAAAACTCTTGAATGTACAAGAAAAATAATAAACTCACAAATAAAACAAAAAAAATAATAATCTCAATTATTTTATAAAACTTAATTGCTTAGAAACCTGAGGAAGCATATTTACAACACGTAACAACTAGGATAGGTTGAATAACATTTCTATCCTTTCAAGTTAACACCGAGTGTCAAAGTTGTTTTTAAAATTTATTTTTTATCAATTTGGTGTTAATAATGTTTCTTTTCTCAAATTTCACTTAGATCCGCCCAAAATTCGACCCAAGCCATTTTTCAAGGGCAAATTTATCTTTACAATTATTGAAAGTATTATCAATATTAAATTTAAAATCCAAAAAAAATAAATTGAAATTAAAATACAAATAAACAAAAAAATAATAATTCTAATTTCATAAAAATAATTAAAGTTTAATTATTATTTCTATAAAATATATTTTTTAAAACTAATTAAATTTTGAAACATAATTATTATTTTTAGAAAATAATTTTTAAAATTTTGAGGAAAAAAGTTAGAATTAGTTCTTATTCTTCTTATTTTTTAATTTTTTTTTTGTTTGTTTGTATTTTAATTTCAAAGTTTGATAATACTTTGGTAAAGAAAAAAATTTCCTTGAAAATATGGGTTGGGTCAAAATTTGGACGGATAAAAGTGAAATTTGGGAGAAAGAAAAGAATTGATACCAATTGACTACTTTAAGCTAGGAATGACATTGACAAAAAATGAACATTATGGAACTTTGACAGTTAATGGCAAGTTAGAAGGATAAAAGTGTCATTCGGTTAATTATATAAAAAAAAATTAAAATAGCAAAAATTAAAAAATAAATAAAAATTGACAAAAAAATTGACCAACGATAAAATTATTTGAGACAAGTTCTTAGGCTTTGAACGGTATACAACGTAACCAAAGATAATAAATTTTTGTAACGCTTGTCACTAATTTTAATTTAATATAATATAAGTTTTGTAATATCTTTTGAATAAAAAATTATGTCACTTCAAAAATATACCAAACCAAAAGTCAATTCCAACACTACTTCTGACTCATCAACCGTATCAAATATCATATGGTAATTTTCGGAATTTAAAACAACTTATTGTTCTTATAAATTTCTTCTGATGCTTGAAAGTCAAATAAACACATGTAATTAATTACTCATCAAATACGACCAAACATCTGACTTAAACAATTGTAGTTTATCATCGTAAACTTGATATAAGAACTTCGTAAAGAGAATAGACACTGAAATTATATATATATATATATAATTACTCACACAATTTGAGGACTTAAGAAACCACCGTACTCATCCTCTAAGGCTTGGGGAGTATCCCAGTGGAAAAGAGTCACAAAGGGTTCTATACCTGAACAAAATTAAATAATCTAATCATCAGTGTTTTATTTTTGCTCTAATAATATCGGCAAGAAAATATCATTTCAGAACTAAGAGTTAGGAGAGGATATATACAAGTAACAAAAATAATCAAAACTTGGAATTTAAAAATTATTTAGCAAAATAAAGGAAAAGAAAAAGAAATGCACAGAAATTAATCGTAACCGTTTTTCAGGAGCTCGTTGATGAGGTTTCTGTAGTAGCCTAGTCCTCGTTCATTAACACCTCTAGTAACCTTTCCACCTGCATATAATAAAATTAAAAAATAAATAAAAATTAGATTTAAAAAAAAATAATCACCAAAAGAAAAAGGAAATGCACAATTTAATTATTTTTATCTTACGGGGTATGACTCGAGGCCATGAAATTGAGAATCGATAGGCATCGAGACGCATTTTCTTCACCATCTTCACATCTTCCTGACAAATGATCGATCAAGCAATGAAAATATACTGCTACAGTGTTTGGAAAAATCATGCACAACCCTAATAGCGTGTATGCACGTTAAGGTGGTGTAATGTACAACATACAAATGAATGTCTGGGCAATTTGTGCATTTTTTTTGGGCAACACAAATTTTAGATGCATAAATCAAATTGACTTTATACTTGGTTTCTGAGTTTTAAAATGGACAAAATAGAAAAGAAATGGGCGGAAAATTGAAGTTTTATGTCAAATTCTTGTGTTTCTGAGTTTTTTAACAAACGAAAAAGAAAATAAATAGATAAAAAACTTGATGACTTTTCCTGTCAAAATTTTTTATCCAAAATTGACAAGGTTTGGACTGAAAAGAAAATGGGATAAATAGTATTTTTAGAATTATCATATTATCTTTAATTTTTAGTATTGTAAAAGGTACGTACAGAGTACGCTGTAAATGATTTACATAAAAGAAATAAAGCAAAAAATAATATACTCATCTATGGTAAAATTAATGCATGCCATAATACATGTAATAAGCTAATTAAAGGGAAAGTAAAAAAAAAAATATTCATATGTTATACATACACACACAAAACCGAGAATAAGAATAAGATAAATAAAGCAAAAAATAATATACTCATCTATGGTAAAATTAATGCATGCCATAATACATGTAATAAGCTAATTAAAGGGAAAAGTAAAAAAATAAATATTCATATGTTATACATACACACACAAAACCGAGAATAAGAATAAGATACATATATGACTAAGTTGAGTTTGGACGGGCAGTGAACCTTGTAGAGGTGGTAACTATCCGTGGCAGCATTCCCATTACTGTGATCCTTTATCTTTTCTGCAATTTAACCATAAGCTACATAAATAATCTTCTTCAATAATATAATTACTCCTAATTCTTCTTCTTCTTTTTTGTCTCTTTTGGTAATTATTAATCATTAAATTAATACTTATACTTTCTACCAAAAGTGCTATAAAGGCACCGAATCGTATTCCATACAAGAGACACAGAAAGAGACCTGGATATTTTTGAGTGAAAGTATCCCATACACTTGGGCCTTTACCATCTTTATTTGCTGCACCTTCAATCTGGGTAAAATAAATAATAGAAAAAATAAAACAGTTGTAAGCAACAAATAGCCACATAAAAATAAAAATAAAACAATACTCACTCTATCTATTGCATAAAAAGAGTCACTTATAAATTTTACAAATATTAAATTCACTTAGGAATGGAAAATCTCATAGCGAACGTAGATTTTCCATTCTTAATCTAGGCCGTTAGTTCTTGTAATGAACAATACAGATGATATTTACTCATTTTTTATTTATAATAAGTATATATATATATATATTTGGAATGATTCATAATAAATATTACTTGTTATGCATTATTCAATCAAACACATCTCTGACCACTCGTATGAGATCGCATGACAATTATTTTGTTAAAAAATTTAATCCATCAGCTACTATTAATTACTTGCGAATGACACTTATTTTTTTAAATCTAGATCATACATTTCTTTTATGGACAGAGATATATTTACCTGAATAGTTTCATATCCAGCACTTGTTATGGATCATTTATATATATATATATATATTGAGAGAGAGAGAGAGAGAGAGAAACACTAGAACTGAATATGAACCCTAAATCAACTAAAGGAATTAACCTGGTAAGCAGATGAGGCCGACCCGAAGACAAAACCGGGAGGAAAACTGGTTCGGTTGAGGAATTTTATGCCATAACTTGATGTTAAAGCTTCAACCTGATCACCACTTAGTGAGATATAAATACCAAGAAGAACAGCAAACCCTAGATGGAGATATTGACCTTTAAAAATCCCCATAATTAACACATATTTTACGCCTGATTTTTAATTATTTTCCCATAAAGTTTAACACAATCTTGCTTTACTTATATACTCATAAATATCCATGCATAAAAAAATAATCAAAAAAGAAAGTTCATGCAAAATATGTGCACGTCAATGCAAATGAGCTTCTTATGTTCCATCTACCCAAGCGTAGGTGCAGATGAGAAGCATGCACAGCACGTGTCTGCTCTTGTATATGAAGTAGAAATCGATATTATGCTAGAGGGTATATATGTAATTATATTATCCGTGAAACCCTGAATAATTCATGTGTGGCTAATGATGTTGATGTCCGTAAAAATATTCACCTATAGGATATCTCTACGTGTATGTCACCCGAAAGGCTGTGATGAGCATATTTTTTATATATTTATTTTCTTTAAAAATAGATTTATTAACTTAATTTTATATTAATTTTATTTTAATTAAATTTATTTTGATATACAAGTTTTGAAAAATTAAAAAGTCTAATATGTTGATCCAAGAGCAGGCTCACGCGCAGAAATATTTTAATAGGCCCAAACAAGCAAAGTAGTAGCAGCTAAACTGATCCAAAATTTAATATGATTCCTTAGATATGGAGTACTATTATTAGTTATACTACTACTAGTATTATATTAGTATTAATGGAGTGTGAATGTATTTTGCCAACTTCGCCCATTAGTTGAAAATCCAATAACCAATGAGGAGGAAACATGTAATCAATACTAGTAAGTAGTATACTACCTCACACTTATGATTCTGTATCAACAAATTTAATTCAAAAGGGATTGTAATACCCTTCATCATTAAGATAAAGAAATAGGACTTTAAAAGATAAAGCAAATGATACGTTGTAGGATAAGTTAGAAGAAGAGTTGGACATAGAAAAACCAACTGTAGCTGAAGCTTATAAAGAAGCAAGACACAACGGCTTGGAATGATTATTATCCAACGAAAAGGAGTATTCGGAGAATAATACCAGCTCCATTTAGGACTGAGCAAAAAACGGATAAAATCGAATAACTGAACATAATCAAATTTTTTTAACCGAATTATTTCGGTTATTCGGTTATTTTATCTAATTCGGTAATACCCGTTTTAATATTTCGGTATTCGGATATAATTACGGTTATTAAAAATTTGGTATACGGTTAACTGAATAATAATAATAATAAATTAATTCTTAAAGTTACTTACTTTACTCTCTTACACTAATACACTCATGACTCATACACTGATACACAGACCACAATTGCACACTTGCACGCATACACAGATACAACTCAGTGCTTACAGGTCACAGCCTCACGCCCTCATCCTCACAGCCTCACAAGACTCACACCTCACACACTCTCTCTCACAGTCTCACTCTCAAAGTCTCAGACTCTTAGCCAACATCGACGGCCCGAGTGCCCGTCCGGCACGGCCTCTCCCACACTCCGACAGACGACAGTCCGACCTCCACGGCTCCACCTACGACCTCTCTAGTCTCCGACTCTCCGCGAATCGCAATTTCCTCCTCCACCTCCAGCGTGCTCTGTGTGCCTCTGTGAGGATCCGAATTTTCAGGATTTATTTAATAATATTAAATTAGAATTTAATTGATAAAGTTATCAAGGTTGTTTAAATTAATTATTATATTATGTGATTTAAGGTATGTGAAGGGATTTAATTGATAAAATTAAATCAGTATAGAGATGGTGATAATTGATGTTGATTTAAATTAATTGAAAAGTAAATAAATTGTTTAAAAATAATTTATGAAAAATAAAAGAAATTATATGTAAAGGTACAATAAATTGTACAATAAAATTATTGTGAAGGTGTAGGAATTATTATTTAAATAATGTTATTAGATATGAATATATATACATTTGTATATATATGCGTTATGTTTAATTGTGGTTATTATAAATGCTATTAATTATGGAAGTAAAAGGATTAATAATTAAATTAATCCAATTTTTAAATGAAAAGCGAATAAGGAAGTTAATAAAATTGTAATTATTGGTTTTAGATTTAATTAAGAATTATGGTGAAAATTTAGAATTTGATTGAGAAGAAATGTAATTATATAAATTATATAATAATAAATTATATAATTTATATAAGAAAATTAATGTAATGTATAAAGGAAATTATAATTATATACATTATATAAGGAATAATTATATAATTTATATAAGAAAATTAAATTAATTAAGGATGGAAGAAAATTTTATAAATTGTATTTGTGGAAAATGAAAATAATTAGAAAGGATTAATGTAATTATATAAATTATATAATATTAAATTATATAATTTATATAAGGAAAGTTAATGTGATTATTAAAGAAATGGAATAATAAATAAGAAAAAGGAATGTTTTAAGTTATTAAAAATTATATTTATGTATAATGAAATTATTATGACTTTTATGAAAGATAATATTTCGGAAACGTGAACATTTTAATGTAACATATTGTCCAAGTAACGGAGTAAAAAATTATGAAAAATAATTTTTATAAGTTATATGAATTATTTTATGATTTTTGGAGGTATAACTTACCTCATATAATTACATGCATGTCATTATGCGTGTAAAAAAATTGTCAGGTAAAATACCGAAAAAAGGTATTAATATTGCTCATAAATCATAATATGAATTTTACTGAATTAAAATAAATATTTTATATTTATTATATAAAATATTTATTACACGAAATAATTACGTAATGCGTTTAAAATATTTTTATGCTTAATTTTTGCTAAATCCGAAAGTTTCAAGAAATTTCAAAGGCGGTGAAATTTTTAAGCCAACGTGGGTGGGTAGTATTAGCATTTAAAAGAAAAAGAAACCAAGAAGAAGAAAAGGGAACAAAAAACAATATATATATATATATATATATATATATTCTCTTCTCCTTCATCCGACAACACTACCGCCACCTTCCTCCACCGGAAAACACCAAACCCACCATGGTCACCACCAAGAGAAGATTAGGTGACACCAAAGAGGAGGAATAACAAGTCATGGAAGGTATAAATTAATTTATTTTCAATTATTTTGGGTATTTATGATGTTAAATTATTTTTGTGGAAAAATAGGAAATAATTATAATAATTATTCTAAATAATTTTTAGAGGTATATCTATTGTAATGTCCTAGAATTTCCACGTCTTTATTAATTAAATTATTAATTTAATTTCCAACGAGTTAGTTTTACGAGATTATTTAAATCTTTTTATGTGATTAATTAATTATGTGATTAAATAATTATGTAATTAATTACTAAAAATTAATTGAAGGGGGTCACTAATATGATATTAAATTAGTGAACAAACCCTAAAGTTTTAATATCAAAATAATTGATAAGTTTCCTATTAATTAAATATTCAATTAAATTAAATATAATGAGTTAATTAAATATAATAAATTAATTAATATGATTATTAATTAATGTAAATAATGTGAAATATTAATAATAATATTTATTACTCCATTTAGTAATTTAATACTTATGGGTTAGAATATTTAATTATTTATTCAATCTAATTATTTATTTAATCATGGATTGAATAATTAATGTGTAAATTATTAAATTAGCCCAACATGGGTCAATTAGTAGCCCAAGTGAAGAATAATAAAATGTGACAAATTAGTAGCTCAAACAATTTAATAGGAGCCCAATTGGTAGTTTAAATAAAACTCAATACTTGGCCCATTTGGAAAAATAATTAAATAACTTATTAATTAATTAAAAAGTAAGCATCTGACTTTAATTTTGGGACAAGAAGGAAGAAGTCAGCCGAGCAACTTGGGGGAGAGACAAAAAGTAATTTTTGTTGTTATTTTCTTTTATTTTTCATTTAATTAAAGTAAGGTTGCTTGTTTGATTTTTTTAAAATACATGGACCATCCCTCTTTTCACCAACTTTAGTCCTTAAGCCATTTCTTGTGCAAGTATCCAATATAGGTGCATGATGGTCTAGATTAATAGATACAATATGTGTATCTAATATTTTATAGGAGTATACTTGCATTTGTAAGACTTGTACATTTCATTATTTTTCTAAGTCCAAAAGAGAGTTGAGAGAAAGCTATAGTGAGAGGAAAAAAAAATATTTGGGAGATCAAGGAAGAAGAAGAAATCTTAAGTTAGTTCATGCTATCCTCCTTCACAACCTATTTTGGAAGAAAAAGGAGAATAGCCATTAAATCAAGGTAATAGTTATTCTAAATCTAATTTTTGTTTTAAATTAAATAAACTAACATGTGTGTATTAATATGTTAAGGTTGATAGACCCTGGTATTGTAACCTTTTGAAGGGAACCAATATGTATTATTCCGCGATATTTAAATGCAATGTATGTATTTAATTGTTAGTAATGTGTTGAATAGTGAGAACCAAACTCGAGGTTATAGAACCCGGATTTGGGGTCGTCACAGGTTGGTATCAGAGCTGTAGGTTAGAAACGTTAGGATTTGCGAAACCTAAGTTATAACCTTAGTATTAAACTCATATCGAGTGCGTTAGGAGATGAATCGGGGAGATTCATCATGTTGTATATTTTTGGAGATGGATTGAGAAAATCCATCGAGCCGAGATGTACATGATAAAATATCATTTTATTTCATCAATGAATATATTTTATTGCTGTACTAACGTGTGTTATTTTTTTTATGATATAGGATGACAGAGATCGGACAGTCGAGTCGCACTGCTTAGGAGGACTATATTGATATCCAAATGGATACTGTACAGCCGCTGGTGGCTGCACCTGTAGAGGAGCCAGAGTCAGATCCTGAGGAGGGGGATCGCGTGAAGCCCGTCTGGGGCGGAGTTATGAGGCCTTACAATGAAGATGAGGCAGAGTCGGAGGAGTCTGAGGAGGAGGAGTCAGCTAATGGCATGGGCACCACTGCCGCTGACATCATAGAGGGACTGACCACTAGGAACGAGGAGCTGGAGGCAAGGGTCCAGCATCTAAAGGAGCAGAATCTGACCCACCAACACATGGAGGATCAGTATAGGGATGCGGCTTATCAGTTCTCTGGCGAGAACACGGAGCTGAAAGAGAAGATAGTAGGACTGGAGGATCAGGTACTGTGGTACGAAGAATCGGTGGAGCACTTTGCAGTGCTAGCTCATCAGCTGGTAGATCAGGACGTAGAGCTGCAGGCCAAGTTGGCAATGACTGAGACTAGGTTGGCCGAGGCTGAGCTGAAGGTTCAGCAGGTTCAGGCAGAAAAGGCTGCCATCCATGCAAATTGGCAGGAGGCGATAAAGGATAGATTGGAGATGGAGACCCAACGGGATGCCGCTCATGGTCAGATGATTGAGCTAGAGGAGGAGATCCGCGAGAAGCGGGTAAGGACGGATAGACTTAGCTATGTCTACCGATCTTCATATGGTAGGCTTCAGAGCAGGGTGCACTACTACCCAGCTGAGGAGGGCCAGTCTATGCACACCATCAGCAGGAATGTGGTGATGGCCATCGGGGATGAAGAGTATGACGACGCGATCCGTAGGGGGATGCGCATTCAGTAGTAGTAGTTGTTTTCTAATTTCGTATGTAAATAGATGCAGTAGAACCCAACTTTTGTTTTATTAGAGGGTTAATATGTCACTAAATCCCAACTCTAGGAAGTTGTAGGATATGTCAGATCCCATCTTTTGTAGCTTCTCTGGGATAGAAGCATTTATAGCAGTATGCTTTTGATGTAAAGTGCTACGCACTACTGTTTTAGCATATGAGTATAAATGCAGTTGAATTTATGTTTATATGCGTGTTGAAATAATTACTCGTATTTTAGCTAAACATTGTCTAAGATACAAAATAATGAAATGAAAAAGATGCAACCAGTATAATAATGTAATTTTTTGTTTATAACAGAAAATGCCGCCACGTAGACAACCACAAAGGAACCAGGGGGTAGAGGAGTCAGTTAACAATGACGAGGGGGGACACGACGTAGACCCTATACAAAACTTCGTCGACATGCTAGCTGAGGCAATGCAAAACTGCCACCCAGTAGTAGCAAATCCGCCACCACCACCAAATCAGTTGGCGAATTTTAAAGACTTTAAAGCGGTGGGACCGCCAGAGTTTAGGGGAACGTCGGACCCGATAGAGGCCCAATCATGGATAAAGGAGATAGAGAAAGCGTTCGTTATCGCAAGAGTAGCTGAGGAGCAAAAGACGATTTTTGCTACCTACATGATGAAGGGAGAAGCCAATTTCTGGTGGGAAGCCAATCAGAATAGGGTTGGCGATGGTGTGGTGCCATGGACAAGATTCAAGGAAATATTCGATGAGAATTATTTCCCGAAGAGTATGAAAAGTAGGATGGAGGTAAAGTTTCTAGAACTAAAGCAGGAGAACATGTCGGTACCTGAGTACGCGGCAAGATTTAATGAGTTGGCCAGGTTCGCTCCACATCAGGTGGACACGGAGGAACGCAAGGCCAGAAGGTTTGAAAATGGATTGAGACCTTGGATATTCAACAAGGTAGCAGTACTGCAGATTGACTCATTCTCAACCTTGCTGGAGAAGTCAATCATTGCGGAAGGGGGAAATGATGCGTTAACCAAATTTAATCAAGAGAGCAATAAGAAGAAGAGTGAAGGGGGAAGTAAGAACAGTAACAGTGGGGGCAATAATAATAACAATAACAACAACAAGCGCAAATGGGACAACAACAGCAACGACAAGAGCTCGGGGAATTAACAAGGAAGTGTTCAGAAAAGGCCAGCATGCAATATATGTGGAAAGAATCATTTCGGGGAGTGCAGAAAAGGCAAGAACACGTGCTACAATTGTGGTCAGGTGGGACATATTTCTCCAAATTATCCCCTCCCAAAGAAAGTGAGATGCTTTTCTTGTGGAGCATCTGACCACATGATAAAAGATTGCCCTAAAAAGAAGAATGACGGGGGTAGCGGCTACAAGGGCAGTAACAGTAAATTGGCTATCGGGGGACCGGTACCACAGAACAAGCCGATAGCCCGGACATTCAATATGACGGTGCAAAATGCCGTGGGGTCAAAAGACGTGGTGTCAGGTATTATTCCGATCAATAATATAAATGCATATGTATTGTTTGATTCGGGTGCTACCTGTTCATTTGTGTCTGATGATTTCGCTAGACGGTTAGAATTGCCTAGAGACAAACTAGAAAACTCAATGAACATAGAAGTTGCTAATAAGGAAGTGATTCCGGTAGAGTACATACATAGAAATTGTTGTGCTGAAATCAGGGGTCAGAAGTTAAATGTGAATCTAATTCCAATACGTCTGGGGGAATTCGATGTAATACTTGGGATGGATTGGTTGTTTAACCACGGGGCGATAATTGATTGTCAGAAGAAGTGCATACACCTTAGAACACCAAATAAGTCTAAGGTCGTATTTTATGGCAGCAAATCGTCAAGACAGTCTTCTTGTCTGACGATGATGCAAGCCAAGAAATTATTGAAGAAAGGTTGTGTAGGGTATTTGGCTCATGTGGTTGATACACAAGTGGTGAGTCCCGAGATGGAGCAAATACCAGTAGTTAGGGAGTTTATGGATGTTTTTTCAGATGTACTGTCAGGCTTACCGCCGGACAGAGAAATAGAATTTGCGATTGATTTAGTACCGGGGACAGCGCCGATATCAAAGGCACCATATAGAATGGCTCCGGTAGAAATGAAAGAGTTGATGGTGCAATTGCAGGAGTTGTTAGATAATAAGTACATTCAACCAAGTGTTTCTTCATGGGGAGCACCGGTGCTGTTTGTAAAGAAGAAGGATGGATCGATGAGACTGTGTATGGATTATAGGGAGCTGAATAAAGTAATAATTAAGAACAAGTACCCGTTACCACGAATTGACGATCTTTTCGATCAATTGAAAGGGGCGAAGTAATTTTCAAAGATTGACTTAAGGATTGGTTATCATCAGTTGAAAGTCAGGAAGGAGGATGTACCCAAGACGGCATTCAGAACTCGATATGGGCATTATGAGTTTCTGGTGATGTCGTTTGGACTAACGAATGAGCCAGCTGCATTTATGGACATGATGAATAGAATATTCAAGCAATACTTGGATAAATTTGTAGTCGTGTTCATTGACGATATTTTGGTGTATTCCAAAAAGGAGGAAGAGCATGCTGAACACCTAAGATTGGTGTTGGAGATTTTACGGAAGGAGCGGTTGTAAGCTAAGTTTTCAAAGTGTGAATTCTGGTTGGAAAGAGTTCAATTTTTAGGTCATGTTATTGACAATGAGGGAGTTTCGGTTGATCTGGCGAAGGTTAAATCGGTAATGAATTGAGAACAACCAAGGACGCCGACGGAAGTAAGAAGTTTCTTAGGGTTAGCGGGTTACTATCGGAGATTCATTCAAGACTTCTCAAAGATAGCAACACCATTGACTAACTTAACAAGAAAAACGGTAAAATACGTGTGGACGGAGAAGTGTGAGGAAAGTTTTCAGGAGTTAAAGAAAAGACTTAGTGAAGCACCTGTATTGACCTTACCAGACGATACAGGAGGTTTTACGGTCTACAGTGATGCATCGCACAAGGGGCTTGGCTGTGTGCTTATGCAAAACGGCAAAGTCGTTGCGTATGCGTCCAGACAATTAAAAGATTATGAGAAGGGATATCCTACCCACGACTTGGAATTGGCAGCGGTAGTGTTTGCCCTTAAAATTTGGAGACATTACTTATATGGAGAGAAATGTGAGATATTCACAGACCATAAGAGTCTAAAGTATATCTTCACATAGAAGGAGTTGAATATGAGGCAACGGAGATGGTTGGAATTGATCAAAGATTATGATTGTAAAATTTTATATCATCCCGGCAAGGCCAACGTAGTAGCGGATGCTCTGAGTAGAAAGTGCAGGGAGAAATTGTTCATATTGACAGATCAAGAACAATTGGTTCAAGAAATGGCTCGAATGGAGTTGAAGGTGAGAAATTCAAACGAGTCAATAGAAGTCGAGGCGAGCCCAACCTTGTTAGATAGGGTGAGAGAGGCTCAAGACAAAGATGAGGAATGTGACAGAATCCGGAAGAGGATGACCGATGGAGAAGAGGTCAAGTTTAAAATTGATAGCATGGGATTGCTGAGATTTGAAAATCGTGTTTGGGTACCGCTAGTGCCTGAATTACGAGAGGAAATTTTGCAAGAGGCCCACAGTACGAGATACTCGATACATCCGGGGAGTACGAAGATGTATCAAGATCTACGTCAGCATTTTTGGTGGCCGAATTTAAAAAGGGAGGTTGCAGAATGTGTCAGTCGATGCCTAACTTGTCAAAAGGTAAAGGCCGAGCATTAGAGACCAAGTGGATTGTTACAGCCGTTAGAAATTCCTGAGTGGAAATGGGAGCATATCACAATGGATTTTGTGGTAGGACTTCCAGCAACACAGAAGGGATATGACGCAATTTGGGTGATTGTGGATCGATTAACAAAGTCAGCGCACTTTTTGCCGATCAAGATTAGGTTCAGTTTGGATCAGTTGGCCAAATTGTATATCAAAGAGATAGTTTCAAGACATGGGGTGCCGGTATCGATTGTGTCAAACAGAGATCCGCGCTTCACGTCAAAATTTTGGAGAAATCTTCAGGAGAGATTGGGGACACAGTTGAGAATGAGTACAGCGTATCATCCGCAGACCGATGGGCAAAGTGAGAGAACAATTCAGACATTGGAAGATATGCTCAGGGCCTGCGTGATGGATTTCAAGGGCAGTTGGGAAATCCATCTACCACTAGTTGAGTTTGCATACAACAACAGTTATCATGCGAGCATAGGTATGCCGCCTTACGAAGCTTTATATGGCAGAAAATACAGAACACCTCTATGTTGGGATGAGGTAGGAGAACGCCGACTGTTGGGGCCAGAATTGGTTCAACAGACGGTAGAAATTATCAAGGTAATAAGAGCTCGGTTAGTAGCAGCTCAAGACCGTCAAAAGAAATAGGCCGATTTACATCGACAGAAACGAGACTTCGAAGTGGGAAGTTTTGTGTTCATGAAGGTATCTCCCTGGAAAGGGAAGATCAGATTTGGAAAGAAGGGGAAACTGAGTCCAAGGTTCATAGGACCGTTCGAAATATTGAGGAGAGTGGGTGAAGTAGCATACGAGGTAGCTTTACCTCCTGAATTGGAACATATTCACAATGTGTTTCACGTGTCAGTATTGCGGCCATACAAACCAGACTACAAGCACGTTATCTCCTATGAACCAATTCAAGTCGGGAAGGACTTATCATATGAAGAAGTTCATGTTCAGATACTCGATAGGAAGGAACAGAAACTGAGAAATAAGATAATTCATTCTGTCAAAGTACTTTGAAGGAATCACGTCATTGAAGAAGCTACGTGGGAATTAGAGGAGGAAATGAGGGCAAATTACCCGTTTTTATTTAAGTAACCTTATTTTACAATTCCGAGGACGGAATTTTTATAAGGAGAGGAGAATGTAATGTCCTAGAATTTCCATGTCTTTATTAATTAAATTATTAATTTAATTTCCAACGAGTTAGTTTTACGAGATTATTTAAATCTTTTTATGTGATTAATTAATTATGTGATTAAATAATTATGTAATTAATTACTAAAAATTAATTAAAGGGGGTCACTAATATGTTATTAAATTAGTGAACAAACCCTAAAGTTTTAATATCAAAATAATTGATAAGTTTCCTGTTAATTAAATATTCAATTAAATTGAATATAATGAGTTAATTAAATATAATAAATTAATTAATATGATTATTAATTAATGTAAATAATGTGAAATATTAATCATAATATTTATTACTCCATTTAGTAATTTAATACTTATGGGTTAGAATATTTAATTATTTATTCAATCTAATTTTTTATTTAATCATGGATTGAATAATTAATGTGTAAATTATTAAATTAGCCCAACATGGGTCAATTAGTAGCCCAAGTGAAGAATAATAAAATGTGACAAATTAGTAGCCTAAACAATTTAATAGGAGCCCAATTGGTATTTTAAATAAAACCTAATACTTGGCCCATTTGGAAAAATAATTAAATAACTTATTAATTAATTAAAAAGTAAGCACGTGACTTTAATTTTGGGACAAGAAGGAAGAAGTCAGCCGAGCAACTTGGGGGAGAGACAAAAAGTGATTTTTGTTGTTATTTTCTTTTATTTTTCATTTAATTAAATTAAGGTTGCTTGTTTGATTTTTTTAAAATAAATGGACCATCCCTCTTTTCACCAACTTTAGTCCTTAAGCCATTTCTTGTGCAAGTATCCAATATAGGTACATGATGGTCTAGATTAATAGATACAATATGTGTATCTAATATTTTGTAGGAGTATACTTGCATTTGTAAGACTTGTACATTTCATTATTTTTCTAAGTCCAAAAGAGAGTTGAGAGAAAGCTATAGTGAGAGGAAAAAAAAATATTTGGGAGATCAAGGAAGAAGAAGAAATCCTAAGTTAGTTCATGTCATCCTCCTTCACAACCTATTTTGGAAGAAAAAGGAGAATAGCCATTAAATCAAGGTAATAGTTATTCTAAATCTAATTTTTGTTTTAAATTAAATAAACTAACATGTGTGTATAAATATGTTAAGGTTGATAGACTCTGGTATTGTAACCTTTTGAAGGGAACCAATATGTATTATTCCGCGATATTTAAATGCAATGTATGTATTTAATTGTTAGTAATGTGTTGAATAGTAAGAACCAAACTCGAGGTTATAGAACCCGGATTTGGGGTCGTCACATCTATGAATTATATAATTTTTGGGGTGATTATGTTGTGGAAAATTGTGAAGAATTTTGGAATTTTTGGGTTAAATTATGCATGGCTGGTTACTGTGTGCGCGAAAACTGGAAGAAGAACAAAAAAAGAAAACCGCGCATGGCGCGGCTGAAAATTTATGACGAATGCGGCCAGAAACGACGCCGTTTCGGGGCGTTGGGGAGAAAGGTTCGCGCATTGCGCGGGGTTCGAAAGACCGCATGGAAACGACATCATTTTGATGGCGTCGGCGGAGGCAGGGTCGCGCATGGCGCGACCGACGGCAACGCTGGAAATTACCAGCGTGCCCCTGCCCTTTTCCGTTAATACCGAATATGTCCTTTAGCCACGGAAATGACAGAATTGCCCCCGGACTTTTCAGAAAATACCGGATGTATCCCTAGGGCGCAAAAATTACGGATAAGCCCCTGAGCTTTTCTGTTAATGCCGGTTATGTCCCAAAGCCGCGAAAATTACTAAATTGCCCTCAGAAATTAGTTTTAATTGAAATAAATATTTAAAAATTGTTTAAAAATCATAGAAAATTATAGAAAAATACTAAAAATGTAGAAATGATGTTTAGGCATTAAATTTAATATTTTTGTAAAAATATTAAATATTGGGAATTAATATTTAAATGTTTAAATATTAATCTAATAAGGTTATAATTTAGAAAATATTTAAATAAAATTTTCGGGCAACCAAATATGTTTAATTTTATCCGATGAGCCGGGTTGTCCGTAGTAAATGCATTAAATATTAAGTTATGTTAATATTTTAAAGGACGAGGTTAATATAATTAACCATATAATTTAATAATTGGCCCAAATATGATATTAATTAATTAAATTAATATCGTAAGAGGATAAATAATTATTATTTGATTATTTTATGATCATAGGTTGATCGAGTTAAGGGTTTGAGCTAATAATTTAAATAATTGGACGCCAGGCAAGTTCTTCAGTCCCTTTTATGTTAAATATTGGACTGTTATGATATGTAATTCTTGTTTAAATGCATAAAAATTATGTGTTATGTGATACGTGATTAATATGACCACAATGTGTACTTTTTGCAACGATATGAATATATAGGAGATATATTGTTATGATAGAAGCACAAGCACAAGATGTATGACACACACTAAGCAGGTTAAGGTATGTGCTACGTGAAGTATAAACTGTTGAACTTGCTGAGCCGTTGTGCTCATTACTTGCTTAAATTAAACTTTTGCAGGTTAAGAAATGAATTTCAGAAATATAGGATTTTATTAGAGATGGATCAACCAGGAAGGTTGTAAATAAAATAGTTATATTCAATATGGTAAATTGCAAAGTTTATTTTGACATTTTGTATATTCATATACGTTGGATCTGTATAGGATAAATAGAGTTAAATTGTGAACCGTGAATGTTTAAATTAATTGTTACGATAGAAATTATTATACGTTTGATTATGAACGATGCAACAAGGAATATTTGTATGAAAATAAAAGACTGTAAAATTTTGAATAATGATCATGATGATACGTGTAGCAGTAAGAAAAAGTAAAGGTTGTGATCCAGGGACTAGGATCCAGATGTAAGAATTTAAATATCCAAATATTTTAATACAATGATTGAATTGAGAAAAAGAAAAATTTATACCGAAAATTTGGTAATTGATGTTTGTACTGTCAATTAATGGATTAAAGAAGGAGATTAAAGATTTATTAACGAACCGAAATTTGGACGCAAGAAAGATAATGTTTAATAAATATGAAATTTAAGGTATAAAGATGAGCGAATTTCGGGGTCGTTATAGTTGGTATCAGAGCTAGAGGTTATAACCCTTAGGAAAATGATACCTTAGGCTATAACCTAAAGTGAGGAAGGAGTACAGTTAGTTGAGTGTTTTGAAAACTCAAGCGTATGGTAAACTCGTGACTCATAATTATATGGTGGAGCCTCTTTAGCGAATTGGCGACTATGGCCTGACTAGGACAAGTTCCTCAACCATATGATTTTGGTAAGTTCCTGAGTCCAAATACGTGATAAGTTTGATGAACATGAGGGAATTAAAATAGAAAGATGTAAGTTAAGAAATACATATCTCAGATATTGGCTAAAGTAAAGGAAATATGAAAGATATAAGATTATAAGGAAGATATAAAGATGTTAAGAAAGATTTGAATGAAACGAATTAAGAAAATTTATAAGTTCAATTAAGAACATATCTGAAAGAATATTTGAAATGATTCAAAGATGAATCTCAAAGATAATCAGGGGACACCTGATTTAAGTAATAAAGATGACAAGGTAATCCAAAACGTCTAAGAAGAGATCATAATAACATGATCAGGAACGGTAAGAGGATCGTACTACGATACGATCACGAGATAAGGGAATCAAATAAGGAATAGGTTGTGAAGCAAGATCATGATGGGATCAAGTGAAAATCTGAAATAACAGAGAGACCTGTTAATGGTCGAAAAGGCATAGTTTAATGTTATAAAGAGATATAAGTGCATCCTTCCATGCAGTCATCCTAATTCCTGCTATATATATATATATATATATATATATATATATATATATACATTCTTGTTTCAATGACTCTATTGTGTGAGTTTCATTCTGAGTGCATATTGTTAGCTTAGCTAGTACTCACCCTCGTTCAGCAAGAAAAAGATTTTCATTTGTAGAGTTTACCTCCCACTGCCTACAAAAATGTAGGCCCTTTTAGTGTTTTCCAAAGGAAGGATATTATCTAAAACATAGTACCATACTATTTCTTTAACTTAATATCAAGACCATCCTTGTAGACTTTATTTTTTAATCCTAATTTGTTATAGGGTGGCGATAATAAATATGATTATGTCACAGCGCAGTAAATATTAATTTACCATCTCATCTTTTTATGGTTAACATATTCATATGCATCAGTTTACCTCCTTTCTCACTAACAGACCGAGCCAGGAGGAGAGTTTGAGTTCTTTTTGCCAATAAGATGTGTTATTGTGTCTTTATGTATCTTTTAAATTTAAGAAGTAGTAACTTGTTATTATTTCTTTGAATAAAAGTTAACTTTCTTTTTTGCCCTCTTGGTCCATGAAATTGGATGCAAAACATTTATATGTAAGAATATGAAAGAAGATGATTTTGTCATTCTATATGGTGTTCTAGTTATGAGCTGTTTGTATTTGGTGAATCAGACCAAGAAGTAAAAGTATTCCAGCGGTTTGTGGAACCCGATAAGATGCCATAGAAATCTGTTTTCTTGAATTTAATTCAGCTTAATCATTGTTCTAGTTGCCAGCATTGTTCTAGTTATGAGTTGTGTGTATTTTTATCATTGAAGTTTTCATAGATCCATTAGAGTAGAAAAGTACCCAAAGCGAAAGTTACATGTCTGTGTTAATTAACTTATTTGTTAATAGAATTTGGTTTATTTGAAACTGTAATGACCCGGAAATTCATAAGACTGATTTGTATGGTCTTAGGTGATTAGTGTGATTTAAGGCTACGCAAACCCGTGGATAAGGAAGTAGTGGATTGTTGATGTGTGGAAATTTTTAAGCTTTTGAGGATTCGAGCGGGAAATTGAGGTTTAGATATAAAACTAACCCTGGTAAAGTGACAGACGATCACTGGAAATAAATTTGAGTCCTATTTTAAGAAAATCGATGAGATTGTTCGGAGAGACAGATGTTGTAAGGGTGGTTTGGAAATGGACCAAACTTTAATTTAATTATGTGTTTAAATAATTAAAGAAATCATAGGAAGGTTCAATTAATGGATTTAGTAAATTAATGGACCAATATAGGATGTATAATATCAAAGTTTGATAGGGTTATTGAGCTATGTGATTAATTTATTAAATAGCTAGCAAGTTAAATTGGAGGAATAAATTAATTAATGTGATTATTAATTTATGAGGATGCTTAAACATTAAAAATGTTATTTATTTTCATTTGAAAAGTTGTTAACAGTGGATTATTAATATTTTTATAATTCCACTAGGAAATTAATAATTTGAATTTGTCAAATTAATTTATTAAACAAGCCCAAATTAATTTAATTGTTTATGGACTTGTAAATTGGTTATAAGATAATTTAATTGGCCCAACATGGTGAATATGGCAAACCATATAGAAGGTCCAATGACTTATTTATTTGAGCCCAAATGAATTTAATCAAGTGGCCCAAATGATGGTGGAATATTTGAGCCCAATGGTGAAATTAAGTACTAATACCAATGATTTAATTATCAAGGCCCAAACCCTAGCCCAATGATTTAATTAATTGGTAGCCCAATTGATTTAAATGTCAAGCCCAAAATTGATTTAATTGACTAGCTCAATGGAAGGATGTAGCAAGCCCAATGATCTAATTAAATTGTGGCAAACTTTAGCCCAATGAATTTTATTATGGTAGCCCAACTTGGAGTTCAATTAATTTAATTGTTGGGAGCCCTAAAGGATTTAATCTAGTAACTCAAATGGATGTAAATTGGGAGCCCAAACATAATTAAATATGTAGCCCAATGAAAGTTATTTCATAGTCCATTTTATAGCCCAATAGTATGCATGTGTTGGGAAAATGAATGCATGTATTAATATATATGCACATGATGGTATAATGAATAAATGAGCACTAAAAATATAAGTCATTTGGTTGATAAAGAGAGGGAATGGCCGGCAGTTTTGGGGGCTAGAATGGGAGCTATTGTAGCTTCCCTTGGAAGCTCAAAGTGCTGGGAAGAACAAAGGCTAGTAGGCCTATTTTGGTTGATGGATGGGTGATGTGTGTATACTTACACCAAGTGTAAGTATACATTTCATCTAATAACATTCACTAACATCCCTTTTACTCTATCACTCTCTCATTCTATCATCCTTTTCATCTTCCAAATCTAGAGAGCAAAATAGAGAGAGGTTAGAGAGAAAATGAAAGAACACTTGGTGTTCTTGAGCTTTTATGAAAATAAATCACCAAGTGAGGCTTGGAGGAGGAGTGGACGGAAACTAGGAGGGTCTTGGATGTCTTCAAGCTTCATTTTATTCTTTGGAAGGAAGAGAAAAATAGCACACAAGCCCAAGAGGTATAAAAAGTTCATACAAACCCTAGCTTGTGCTTTCATTTGTATTTTTGGTAATTTCCATGGTGAAAAACCATTTTCAAAGCTATAAATGTTTATATCCATGCTAGATTATTAAATCTAGGGTTCAATGGATTTAACATGTGTATTTATGGGTATCTATTATGAAAAGTTTAGCAAAAAGCTTGAAAACGATTTTTACCGACGGAACCCTAAGCGAACGGGTGATTCAGAGCTTTATATCTTGAAACCTAAAAGTTAGGTATGAGATTTTCTTCTTGGTTATGGTAAATATATAAGTTAAGAACAATACCTAGTTGGTAAAATGTTCGTGTGAGTTGTTATGGTCAAGATATGATTTTTAGACCAAAGAATGCCATTTTAAGAACTCAATGTGCAAACGGTCCACTTTGTGGCTATTTTTCATAACCAAAAATTTTCCAAAAATTTGATCCAATGATGGAATATTGTAGTTTAGGAAGATACGAATCCATCGATACCAATTTGAGGTCATTTGGATTTGTAGATTTCATTTTATTCAAGTTTTAATCAAAGGAGCAAAAGTTGAAAAATCAGAAAATGGCAATTTTGCAGATTCTGCAAGAGGAGGGTCGGGGCCCTTGTTTCCTTAGTAAAAGGAGGGCCGGGGCCCTAGTCCCTTTTCACAGAAAAATAAATTTTTAATCCGGGTCGGGTCATTTTTAACGGGTCGGTTCGGAGCAGTTTGAGTCAAAATGGGTCAAAATGTTTAAAAGTTAATATAATTAATTTGGGACCCAAGTTTATTAATTATTTATTATTTATATGATAAATAATAAATAAAGTAAATAAAAGCCATATTTATGATTAATTATTATTTAATTGATATTAAATAATATGTAGAGCAAATAAATATGATAACTAATTATTTAATTATTTATTGTTAAATAATAAATAAAGGATGTTATGAAGTTAAAAAAAATAATTATTTATTATTTAATTATATTAAATAATAAATAAGGATAATTAGTTAATTAATTATTATTTAAAGGATAATAAATAGTAATTAAAGAAAGATGAAATTGATTTCGTAATTATTTATTATTGAATAAATAAGGATGATTAATTATTTAATTATTATTTAAAGGATATTAAATAATAATTAAAGAGAGATGAAGTGAATAAAATAATTATTTATTATTTAATTAAAATTAAATAATAAATGAGGTTAATTAATTAAGAAATGATTATGTAATTGATATTCAATAATCATTAAATGAATTAAGGAGAATTAATTAATTATTATTTAAATTAAATAATAATTAAAGTGAATTAAAGTTAATGAGATAATTGTTATGTAATAATAAATAACAAGTAATGCTAATTTAATTATTTATTTAACTAATATTAAATAAATAATGTTATGTAATTAAGAAAATAATTGTTTATGTAAAGATAAATAAACAAGTAAAGTTAATTAAATTAATTATTTATTTAAATAATATTAAATAAATAATGTGGGGTAATTAATGAAATAATTGTTTATGTAAAGATAAATAAACAAGTAAAGTTAAGTGAATTAATTATTTATTTAAATGGTATTAAATAAATAATGTGAAGGAATTAAAGGTAATAAAGTGTAAACAATTGACGGGTAATTGTTGGAGTGTTTAGTTATTACCAATATTATAAATATTCATTTAATGAATGATAATTAATGGTAAGTGGATAAATATTATTAATGGATTAATAATATGGATAATTGGATGAATATTATTAAGGGCTTAATATTATTAATAACCAATTAAGGTGTTGTTCAGTACGTGAGAAGCGTTGGTAATTTAGTGATGTATTATTAATGTATAATAATACTGATCGGTAATTAAAATATTATCCAAGGATGATAATATTGTCTTATAAATTATGAATTAATAAATAGGGAATTATGTATTGTAGAGTCAATTCTTTTGTGAATGACAGCTGAGTCCCTATGCACTTTACTAATTGCCAGATAAGCAAATTAGGTCTTTCGAATGCAGTAATTTGGTTTGACGAGCGTTAGTGATGGAACGCGGATTTCAGACTGGTAGCGTAAGTCAATGCGCATATCAGGCAAGTTTTTCAGTACTATGTGCTATACTTGCGAACCTGTTTGCTATATGCATAAACTATTAAGTGTGCACTCATTTTATGTGCTAACTGATTTTAAATGTGCCTGTGTACAGTCATATGTTGTTAATAGCTGGTATATGATTAATGCTATGAATTGAATGTGTTATATGAGTTATATAACCTGGAAATATTGACATGCATGGTAAGCATGTGTAAATTGTATAAATGTAAAGTATGATAAGCATGATGCCTATGTAAATGCCAAGCATAAAGCATAAAGCATAAATTAAATATAACCTACGTGTTATGTGTTAGCTGTTAGACTTGCTGAGCCGTCGTGCTCATTCTTGCTATAATAAACATTTTCAGCGAGGAGCGAGGAATTGATGATCCCGGTAATCGTAGAGAAGATGTTTGAGGTTTATGGTTTATTTTATTTAAGACGTTGTTTTTAGAACTGCTTTAAGATAACGTCGTATAAGCCTTGTAATAATAGTGAAAGGCGGTTGTAAATCAAGACGAGTGTTAATATTTTGTAAACTCGTGTAATTAAAAGCAGTTAGTAAATAGTCATGTCGACTTATTGATTAGGTTGCGAGCTTTTATTTGCTCACAATGGTTGTAATACACTAGGTCATCAAATATAAATGATCTGAGTTGTAGTATTTATGTAAAGATTGCGATTCTGAGACAAGGTTAAGTAAATGTTATAAAAATTTAAATTTACTGAGTTTTTCAACAACATGCCTTTATTTAAATGTTGTGGAGTTTATTCGTTGACGAGCGGGAGTCACGGTTGGTCAAAGGTGATTTTCCCCGGGGCGTCACAGTTGGTATCAGAGCTGATAGGTTATAAACCTTAGGTAGGAGTACCTTAGGCTATAACCGTAAAAAGGAGATAAGGAAAATGTTAAATGATCTGTTAAGGGATTAACAGCATGTGCAGATAGCAGGATGCTATAAATAAAAGATACTATGTGGAATAGTAGAAAACTCGGAAAGAGTGGTATGTGTGGTAATATGGATTTGGAGAATCCCTAGTTAGATTTTGTTTATTTCAGTTGAGGACTCATATTAGTGGCTGAGTTGAACATTCCTTTGTATGGGCAGGGGATTGTGCTTGGT
This sequence comes from Hedera helix, assembly GCA_947179155.2. Taxonomy (NCBI): domain Eukaryota; kingdom Viridiplantae; phylum Streptophyta; class Magnoliopsida; order Apiales; family Araliaceae; genus Hedera; species Hedera helix. The sequence continues at coordinate 2,545,627 of OX359281.1, read as the reverse complement.
TTTACGACCACTTAGCTTCCTATAATGATAATCATTGAAATCTTGTGTCGCGCTATCCGATGTATATATGGTGAGAAGGTGATTCTTTTCTCATAGTCAATCGGATAGGTAAAGAATGTTAAGCCCAGGTGCGTGTTCACTTTACTACCATTAAACTTAGGTCAACACTCAATTAATTGTGACCAAATCGATTTTTATTTCATAATCAACAATACTCAGATTAAACTTAACCTGTAATTAGAATTTTGCCATGAAGTATTAATACACGGCTCTGTTTACATATACCTGTTCCTGTTCACATATACAATCAACCATTATATTTATATGCATTCATATATTTATATACATTTACAACATACTTGCGAGTTTCATTATATCCATACTCGACTTATCACAATAACACAATCATACAACCTCTTTACCGCCTCTACTTTAATTAATACATACTTGCACCTTCATTACTATGATTTACCAATCATCTATTTCTCAATATCATCATAGGTTTACATTTATCCATTATACAAAAAAAAAAATATTACATAGATGAAATTATCAAATTCCTTCATGCTTCTCCATGTAATCACATTCCTTACCTTAGCATAATCGGAACCTCTGGCCTTCTTATATTTTACCTGAAAAGTTAGTACATAGCAAGAATGAGCATAAAGCTCAGCAAGTAAATCAGATAACACCTTTCATGCTCACAATCTATAATCTGCGTCATGCATCCTTTCCCTTAATATCCATGCTTAATATCACGTAATTCATTTAGCACTTAATCACGTAATTGCACGTAAGGCACATTCAACTCATATGCTATCACGTAGCTCACATAAAATATCTACTGTACTTAAGTCTGAAAAACTTGCCTGTTACGCTTTATATACACTTAACCTGTACTTCCTCGCTTGTCCTTTCATATCATTCCTTGCATCGGATTGTTACCTCGATCTTTATCTGTCAATACATAACCTTTACATCAATATAAGATCATCAATCTTTATAATCTTTGTCAAACTTAACTAATAAATATTCGACCATTTGTCTCTAATCATTTCACTTTTGATGTATCACACCTTATGTAGGTTTATAATACACCCTAGCTTGCTTCCGACCTTTTACATAACTCTTAACTTGATTTGCCTTAGCTTTAGGCATGATATATTATGCCTTTTATCGTTTCATTATACCTTGACATCCTTTAAATAGCCCATTCTTATCAATTTAGGATTTATGTAACCCATTCTTATCATTCCATATCAAAATATAGCTTTTTAGAAGCTTAAATTTTTTTCAAAAACAGAGCAACTTCGCCCCGGCGCAGCCAGAGCTCGCTGGCCGCGCATTCTTCTCGGTCGATGAACAGTACATTGCGCGGCCAGCGCAATGTTTAGTGCAAAACATGGCGCCAGGGCGCCATGTTCAAATTCTGGAATCTGATTTTTGCACTACTTTTGCCGATTTTTAATTTCTTCATCTTAACTCCAATTGAGCTGAAATTTGGACCACATCTAGACCTTACTACCTAGTATTTTACAAAAAAATTACTTGCCTCATTTGGCTTCTCAAAAATAGAGATACATTAGCCCTTAGGAGGGCTGTTCAACACATTTCCAGACTTAGAAAATTTTCAACTTTAAAATCAACTTTTTACCAACTGTGTGATTTTTGGCCATAAGCTTTAAAACTTCGTTCCGACACTTGATATAGTTCATATAACCTATATATGTCATGTCCCAACTTTTAGAACCATAAAAGTTCGCACGAGGCGAGAATTGTCCGTTAAAATCCATTTCGAGTCGAAACGATCGATTTCGATCGTCCGAATCGCCATTTTACTCAAATTTAATTCCGTTGATTACCAAATCAACCTAGACACGTGTATTAACATAAACATGAGTCATTTGACTCAATTTCATCTTCAATTCTTCAAAATTGCCAAAAATCACATTTGACGACCATTTTCATTAACTTTTCAAAACCTTTCATTGTCAAAGCTTAAACTCCAAGTAAATCCTTAACTCCTTTTTGACACAAATTACTTCCAACACTTCATTTAGTACACATAGCACATATATAACTTTAATGGACTTTCAAAACCTTTAAAACTATTCAAATGGTTACATTTTCCCAAATAGTCCGTTTTGGTCGTCGGCGAACGTTTTAAAACCTTTAAAATCCTCAATTGTTGCCATATGAACCGAATGACTTTCAAATCATTAATAACACGTGTATTAACATCAAACTTAACGTTTTTGGCATCATTTGATCGCAAATTACACTCAATGGCCAAATTCACATATTGATGGCAATTTTGTCAACTTTCAAATTTCCAATCTTAACTAATCTTAAGTCCATAAACTCTACACACCACATAGGCAACCACATACCAGTTTAACGACTTTATAAGTCCACATAACTTCCATATGCATCTTCCAATTCACTTTACAGATTATTACGTAATCTATACATAAAGTATAGCCTAATATTGTATATTATTCTCAAACAACACATGGTTTTACACCATATATGAATTTAGATTGTTATCTAGCATAAAATTTCCCATGCTTCCTTCATAATCAACCTTTCAAACTAGGTTTCATTAAATCTATCAACATATAACACATGATCAGACCTTAAATTATGATTTCTAGCTTGAAATCATATATAAATAGTGCACCACCTTTGGTTTACTACACATGAGCTTAGGGTTTTACTATAATCCCTCACATATAACACATACTACACATATTCTTGGATTTAAATACATAAACTTTAAACTTTAAAACAAGAAAATGGTTATACCTTCATAAAACTTTCTTCCTTCTTATTATAAACCTTGCTAGACTTGTATTATCTTCATTGATGGCTGATAATCCTTCTCTTGATCACCTTCTTCCTTGAAATCCTTGAACTTTTTGGAACCCTAGTTCCTTTACTCTCTTTTCTCTCTTGAGCTCTCACTTGAGCACTTCGAATAAACAAAAATGAACAAAGCTGGCTACTTAAACTTATACATATATAGATTATATGTATTCTCCAACACTTAACCAATCTTAGGTTAAGTTAACTCATGCATGATTAAGGGCATTCAAGTCATTTCACTTCAACTAGCAATGGCAAAATAGACATTAAGCCACTCTAGGACACAAAGGTCATTCTCCAACTTGTCAAGGGCAATATGGTCATTTGTCCGAAAATCTAGAGAATTTTAATCCCTTTTATTCAAAATTGCTCATTTTTGCACCAATTCAAGTCCATTTTGATCCAAACTTGTTTCATTACGCTTGAACTTTATTTCTCATCAAATTACTCCATACTTAGCTTGTCCCAAATCTCTTGACACACCTCAAAATACCAATTTCATCAATTACTTCTAATAATTTACAATAATTACAAAATTTGCATATCCTTCCATACTTGATTTCTATGAACCCTTTTTGGTTCAATCATCAATAAATTCCAATTTTCAACATTTCCAATAGTCGTTTTACTCACCTTTTCCATAAAACGCTTACTCGAGAAGCGAACCTCGATCGGATTCTCAAAATCCATTATCATTTTCCTTTAAACTCGTAATGTCATAATTTTAACTTTAACGTCAATTGATTCGTTTACTTTACTCACATATGCTAATTCTCAACATACATAATATCTACATTCCTTCTACGTACTTTCGGGGTATCACATTTTGTATTTATGCATCATATACAAAATTATCTTATTTCAATCCAATATATATACATTCTTTGGTAAACTTTAACTATTCACATATCAAATCCTTAATATTCCTCAATAAACCAATTAGATCATACGGTTTCTTATCCCCTGCACATACAAACATATTTTACCTTGTCATTCTCATATCATCGCCTCTCCAAGCCTATTCATTAATCTTGCTGCTAACATTCATAACTAAAGCCTCAATTCACATATAAATTCCTTATTTCCATCATTTCTAGTCTTTAATTCCTTCTTTATATATCTTGCCAAATATACATATATACATACATTCAACCTACCACATAGGTCATATATAACACATTGATTAAATAATAATTCTTATTTAATCTCTCCTTATTACATTATGTCATTCAAGCTAGGTTTTAACTATTAACCTTTACTTAATTAATCATAATCCTCATTTAAAATTCATGTTAAATCCTGGGGTGTCACAAAGACTACGGGCCAGTTAGAAAATGTAAAAATGCAAAGAAAGAGGATGACACCTAGATCCAAAGTGTGGACTGAGGGGCACTTCATTCCAGTTAAAGATACAGATGGTATTATCATCAAAGGTAAGTGCACTTACTGTGGAAAAGAATTAGCTGCTGATACATCTTCTAACGGCACTACTGGTTTAAGAAATCACTTTAGAACTTGTAAAAAAAATCCTAATAACATGGATAAATCTCAGCCCCAACTTGTAGGGATTACAGAAGGTGAGGGGGAGGGAGGGGCAAGTGAGAGTTCACTCACCACTTGGAGGTTTGACCAAGAAGCTGTTAGGGCAGCCGTTACTTACCATCTTATTGTAGATGAGCTTCCTTTCAAACATGTTGAGAAGGAGGGTTTTAAACGACTTATGCAAGTTGCATGTCCTAGGGTTTCAGTTGTCTTCACGTTTTACATTTGCTAGAGATTGCATTCGTTTGTATGATAATGAGAAAATTAAATTGAAAGCAATCCTTAGAAAAAGTTGTGAACGTGTTTGCCTCACTACTGATTCTTGGACTTCCAATTAACGCTTGAATTATATGTGTCTTACTGCACATTTTATTGATGAAAATTGGAAAAATTGCACAAGAAAATTTTAAATTTTCGAACCATCACAAGTCATAAGGGAAAGGACATTAGGGAAATGGTTGAGTGTTCTCTAAAAGAGTGGGGACTTTCTAAGGTTATGACAGTCACTGTAGATAATGCTAGCTCAGATGATACTGCAGCGGCGTACTTGAGAGATAGATCTACATCTTGAAAAATCAATGTCTTGAGTGGTAAGTTCATTCACATGAGATGTATAGCTCACATTATTAATCTTATCGTGAATGATGGGTTGAAGTTGATTGAAAAATCTGTTGAGATAATTAGGCATGCAGTGAAGTATGCAAAACAATCTCCAGCTAGGCTCAAGTCATTTAGGGATTGTATTGATTATTGTGGTATTCAAGACAAGAAAGGGTTAAGTCTAGATTATCCAACTAGATGGAACTCTACTTACTTAATGTTAAGTTCGACCTTAAAGTACAAAGAAGCTTTTGATAGGTTCGGATTTGAAGATAGTGGCTTTGAAAAAGAGATGGGGGGTAAACACATTCCAACAGACTCGTATTGGAATAGAGCTAAATTGTTTGTGAGATTTTTAGAACACTTTTATAATCTAACTGTTTGTATTTCAGGGTCATCTTATGTCACATCAAATAATGCATTTCATGGAATAAGTGCCACTTATATTATGTTGGGTGAGTGGGAAAGAAGTAATGATAGAGAATTACAAAAAACGGCCAAAGCAATGAAAAGAAAATATGATAAGTATTGGGGAAATGTTACAAAGATGAACATGTTATTATATATTCCCGTTGTGCTTGATCCTCGGTATAAGTTGAGTTTTGTTCAGTTTGGTTTAGAACAAATGTATGGAGATGGTGAAAGTCAAGTTGAAGATCCGTTGGAGGGCGTGGAAGTAGATCTTCATTTTAACATTGATAATGAAAATAAAGATTTAGAATATCAAACAATTAACACGGCCACGAGGATGGAGATTGCCGAGGGTGTCAAGAGAGCAATAGAGGATTTGTTTAATGAGTACAAAAGAAAATTTTCTAATCAAGAAAGTGGAAAATCAAGTATAAGTAATATGGCATCCCAATGTTCTATTGTAATAGAATCACAACATACAAATAGACTTGCGGACAAGTTCAAAAGGCAAAGAACTGGAGGGTTACTTGTAGACAAATCAGAATTGGACAAAGTATCTAAATGAAGATGTAGAAGAAGCCGATGATACTTTTGACATTTTGGGGTGGTGGAAACTTAATAGTGCAAGATTACTTATCCTTGCACATATTGCCCGTGATGTGATGGCTATTCCCATTTCTACCGTTGCTTCGGAGTCCACATTTAGCACGGGAGGGCGCATTCTTGATGCATTTAGGAGTTCATTGTCTCCTAATATGGTCGAAGCTCTCATATGTACTCAAGATTGGATTAAAATGAAGAATCATATTAATGTGGAGGAAGATAACGACTTTGCTGATAAACTTGAGAGTGGTAATAATTTTTGTTGTTGTATTTATTGAATTAATAAAGAATTATGTAAATATAATGTGTTTATAATATGTTTTCTCATTTTCAGCAATGTTCAAGTTGAGCCTTGCTATTAACGATGCCAATGTTTATGTGACTCGACTTGATTAATAAGGTAAATTTAAAGTGTACATTATCAGAGTAATTACTTGTTGAGTGCAAGTTATTTTATTTTTAAATGTTTGGCTATTTTGTTATTGAACCCTTGGAGAGAATGATTAGTCATAAAGCCCTGTGACAAAATTATTTGAATGGGGAACTATGCTTGAGATGCAAATTTAAATGATAGATCCTTGCTTGTTGCAATCTGCTGGTTGTTGTTGTATAACCACTGTTGTGTTGCTGCTAATCTAATCTGCTGGCTGCTGGTAAGCCTGGTAGGATGCTGCTGCAGTGCTGGTATAGTGTTGTTGCGTGCTGCGTGCTGCCTGCTAGTATAGTGTTGCTACCGTGCTGTATGTTGCTGCTGCTTTGCTGAGTTGTTGTTGCTGCCTTGTTGCAATGTTGTTGGCTGCTGCTGCAGTGCTGTTGCTGCTGCTGCTGCTGCAATGTTGCTGTTATTGTTGCTGCAGTGTTGCTGTTGGTTGTTGCTGCTGCATGTTGTCGAATATTGCTGTTGCTACTGCAGTGCTGTTGCTAGAATAATTAGACTTTGTTAAGTCATAATTTGGATTATGTATTATTAATTTTAAATCATTAAACTTTGTTAAAGTTATAAATTATTATGGTTGTTAATTGTTGTTAATTATTAATAGAAAACTCTAGTATTGCTAATTTGAAATAAATCTGTTTGTTTTATAAAATGGAGATTAATTTTGGTTATTAACCGAAATAACCGAATTGTATATTCGGTTATTCGGTATTCGATAGTTCAGTTATTTAAAATTCGGTTAGTTATTCGGGTAATAAAATGTACAGTATTTCGGTATTCGATTATATCCAAATAGGCTATTCGGTTCGGATATAACCGAATTGCTCACTCCTAGCTGCAATACAGGAGTGAAGGAATCAGAATTGCGGCACAATAATAGAACAACAACTACAAGGCAAGGAGACGAAGCAGAAAAGAAACAAGGCAGCCACGAATAAGCATAAACCATGGTTTATTATTTGATCACTGTTCTTGTTTTTATAATATGTAGCTAAAATTTATTTCTGAGGGGTAGGATGAAACAATATTATTTGTCTATGGATTGAAATTTATTATTAATTCCAAATTTGGTTTTAATAGTTAATAATTATTATTTATTTGATTGATTGATTTAAATTAAATTATTTCATTCTTAATGCCATGTATTTTGAATAGTTTTAATTAATTTAATTTAATCCGAGTTGTGATTTAAAGTTTTAAATTAAAAACTAAGATTATTAGTTTTTCAAATAGTGGATACATGTAATACTTTGATCTTATACATTGAACCTTGGAAAATAAGAATTTACCAAAAAGAAATATTTTTATGAACTTAAATGAAAATTTTTGAGAAAACATTGAATTGATTTTCAAATTGCTATTCCTAATACATGGAATTAATAATGAATAATAAGGAAACATAATTAATATTGTGGATTCCGAACCTCAAAACTCTTCGTCCATTGATTAAAAGTTAGTTTAGTTATCAGTCTTGATTTTCATTATATTTAGTTTTAGTTTTAATTATTTCAAAAATCACTTTTTGTTAACTAGATTAGAACTGAATATAATTTAGATTTAATTAATTATTCAATAATCCTCGTGGGATCGACCTCGTACTTTGTATAAAGCTATTTTAGAATAGATTCATGCGCTTGCGAGTTTTTATAAAATTTAAGTACAACAAGTTTTTGGCGCCATTGCCGGATATTATTAAAAATATTAATTAATTTAAATTTTGTTTAATTTTTCTAATAGTTTTAATTTAGTTTTAATTTAGTTTATTATTTAGAAACTAATTGGTGCATTCATGCATTCACACATGTAGAGCACACCTTGCTTATGTTTTTATTTTATTTTTATTTTTGTTAAATATAAACTGTGGTGCTTGCTGGAGGATATAGGTATGTTGAATTTCTCTTTCTTTTCACTTAGTTTTAGGATATTTTATGTGTTTACAATTTTTTTTTAATTGCGTATTTTTATTTTTAATTTAACATTAAGGGAAAAAACCCATAACAAGAGAAGGTAGGAATTTTACCACCATTCCTTAACCCACAAACAACTACACTTTGTATAACCTACAAAATAAAATCAAGTAAACGTTGACCTCTAGGACTCTCGAGCTCACTTAGGACAAGTGACTCTAAAAGGAGTCTGAATTTTAAATTAGTCAAACTACTAGTGTCTAGGCAAATAGTTCAAAACGTAAACGCCTAAAGAACGCGTGTTTACTTAATTAGTCACCGTATTTACGGATAGACTCCCCCATTCTTACACTTACCTGACTAATGATTGATTAATTTTGAATTTAGTGGACTTGAAAAAAAAACTTGGAACAATTAGGAGCTGTCTAGAGTTTATTTAGGTTGACATTAGAAATAGTTTTATTTTATTTATTCATTTTCTCTTATTTATTTTTTGTGTGCTTATTTGCTCCCATAATTAGGAAAAATAATTTTGCATTTAAAATGGTTGTTGACAATGATAACAATGAAGTTGTGTAGCCCTTAGCATGTGAGGAGAGATCACTTAGGGAGTACTTTTTACCAGTTAAACCTAATTACCCTTCTTACATTGCGTTGCCACAAACTTGAACGACACATTTTGAGCTTAAACCAAGAGTAATAGAGCTCATTCTATCATTCCATTGGTTAGATATAAAGGAACCTTACATGCATGTCAAAGAATTTCTGTATATATGTACAACTTTTAGGTTTCAAAATTTTTCAGATGAATTAGTGAGGCTTTGTCTATTTTCATTTTCTTTAAATGATAGGGCTAAAGCATGGTTGAACTCACTTCCTTCTAATTCAATCACTAGTTGTGACCAATTAATTAGTAAATTCTTCTCAAAAAAATTTCCAATATCTAAAACAAATGCCCTTAGAAGAGAAATTACATATTTTCGTTAAACCAAGAGTGAGCAATTTTATTTGTGTTGGGAGAGATTTAATGACTCATTTTTAAGGTGTCCACATCATGGTTTCGAATTATAGAGACTCGTACAATATTTTTATAACGCTTTGACCATGTCTAATTGTCATATGATTGAGTCTATGAATAAAGGAAAATTCTTGAATTTAAGTAGCACTAATGTCTGACGATTCTTGAAACATTGTCCGAAAATTCTCAGTAATAGAATTTTTCTAATGAGAGAGAGAAGCCTAGAAAATGGGGGTTATGTGAGGTAAGAGACGATTTTGATGTAAAAAATGCCTTAGAAAACCTTACTAAGAAGGTAGAAGCCTTAGCCTTGCAACTCCTAATCCATCATCACATCCTCCAAGTTTTCAGTCTAATCCTCAGTTTGGTACCTCTCAAAGAAAATCGCACATAAAGGATACTTTACAACAATTTATGTAAACCACCCAGCAGTCTATCTTGAAACTTGAAACTCAAATGGGGCAATTAGCCATCGCTTTAGGCGAGAGAGAGAAAGGGAAGTTGCCTAGTCAACCCATTCCTAACCCCAAAGGTCAGTATAAAGTTACTAATCCTGCTAGGAGTCTTAAGGAAACAAAGTCCATCACTACCCTTAAGTTTAGTCGAAAAATAGACAATCAAACAGATGGGTTTAGTGAGAAAATCTAAGAAAAACACACTCCTAAAGAATCAAAAGAGCCTGATACACTTACTACACCTTATGTCCCTAAGGCTCATTTTTCACATAGACTTGACCCAATAAAGAAAGACACACCATACAGTGATATTTTAGAAGTATTTAACCAAGTTCGTATAAACATCTCATTCCTTGATGTTATTCAGTAAGTTTCCTCTTATGCTAAATTCTTAAAAGATCTATGTATAATGAAAAGAAAAACAAATGTCTCAAAAATAACATGTTTAACTGAACAAGTTAGTTCCATAATCCAAATGAAAACACTTGTTAAATATAAGGATCTTAGATGTCCTATAATTTCTTGTGCTATAAGTGACCATGTGATTGATAGGGTCTTACTTGATTTAGGTGCGAGTGTCAATTTATTTTCATATTCTGTGTATGTGCAATTAGGATTAGGAGAACTTAAATCCACCCCTGTGAAATTTTAGTTAATTGATAGGTCTGTCAAGGTTCCTAGGGGTACCATTGAAGATGTCTTGATCAAGGTTGATAAGTTTTTACTTTCTCGTGGACTTTATTGTCATATATACTCAGCCTATAGAGAATGTTAATGCCCAAATTTCTGTTATTTTAAGGTGACCTTTCTTGGCCAACTCCAACATGATAATCAATTGTCGCAATGGGGTTATGAAATTCTCTTTTAGAAATGACTGTAGAACTCAATGTGTTCCATGTTTGTCAACAATTTCCTGATCATGATGACCTATGTGATGTTAGTGTTATTGAGAATGTTGTCCATGATTTCTTTAGGCAGTCATCCTATGATAATCCGTTAGAAAGATGTGTAGCTCATTTTGGCATCGATTTTGATGATGATGTTGTAATCAGTGAGGTGAACTCTTTGTTAGAATCTGTCCTATTAATGAATACTGCCAAATGGAAAGATAAAATTGAACCTCTCCTACGTTCTGAATCCATACATCTTTTAGAACTGACACTCCAACCCATGATCCAAGAGTTGCCTATAACTCAAATGATAAATGAAAATAAACTTATGGTTGTAGATGATCCAATAAGCTTTTTCTTAAATCATCTTAACCGAAATTGGAATGAGTCTGAATACTTGGATAAGGTTAATGAGTTGTTGAGGTTCACTATACATGAGTCAACAACATGTGAACATACATTTGAACCAATTCTTTCATGTTTTGACAATGTAAGTAAAAAAATTCTTGAGGTCGATGCTAAACATAACTATGATGAAAATTTTAACTATTTTCAATTGCCTAAACCTCCTAAAAATCATGAAAAATTCGCATTCATTTGCCCTTTTGCATCACTATTTTATGGTTGCATGTGTTTTAGGAACTATAAAATTTGTAAATATGTTCATTTGTTTTCTTTTTCATCATTTTTTTTAATTGTCTAGTATATGTTATTTATTTTTAGTGTGTCAGTTTCTTTTTAGTTAGTTAAGTTCATTATTTTATTTTATTTTAGTATTAATGTTATTCTAACATGTTCAAGATTTTGTTTTGTTATAGTGCAAAGCGAAACCAACTAGGTGTGATCTTTTTCTTACTATTTGATATTGTTACTTATTTATTTTATATGTGCTATATGCATGTGCATTTTTGGTTAGTATGTAAGAAAACATTGAGGACAATGCATTATTTATGTATGGGGGGAAATTTTGCATTTTTGTTTATTTATTTGTTTGTTTTTCTTCTTTTTAGGAAACTAGAAAAAAATTTAAATTGAAAACTTAAAAAATTCTGTTTGTCTTTTTATGAGTTGAATTAATTTTAATAAGTGTTCGTGGAGTAAAAACATAAGATGGATTAAAAGATTTAAAACTTTAGAATCTTTGATAAAATACAAAATCTTAGTTTTGAACATCTTAAATAAAATTAAAATTTATATGCATTTTGCACTTCACATTCGCATTAATTCTTAGTTATATGGTATAAACTATAAGTCAAGCAATCTTAACAAAAAAAAGGGGAAAAATAATAATAATGCGAGATGGAGCGTAAAACACGCTTGTTGTAATAAAAGAAAAAAAAAAGAGTTGAAAAATGAATAAATATTAATACTACTTCAACGTCCATCGAATAAAAAAATCATGCTAAAAAGTATGATGGATATAAGCAACTTGATTAGTCTATTTTTGTGGCATTTGTTACTCGAGTTAGTAAGCCCTCAGGGGTGTCGTCTTTGCACCTAGTGCCCTAAAGTCAACTGGTTTGAGATTCATTGGTCAAACACTCATTACATGGATAACTCTGAAAAGTCTAAGAAAAAGAGACATTGCACAAGTCAAGAATAAAAAAAATAAAAAAAGAAAAAAAAATGAGTTCGCTTTATATTCATGGTAAAAAGTCCCTACTATGAGTTATATCACATACACATAGATGCATTATGTAAAATTAATTTTATGAAAGATGGTGTTTTAAATGTAGATGGAGTATTTTTGATAAGAAGAAAGTATGATTTTGATTTTGATTTTGATCTTATTTATGTGTAATGCATATGATATTTAGAAATTTTATTTCGATTTCATTGTTGGTTAAACTCAAAAAGATTTTATTTTGAATATTGAATTTTGTGGGTATATTCACTGCAAACCCTCACGAGACAAAATTCGTCCACTTGGGTTAACCTTGGGGTTTAAAGGCTTGTAGTATACGCTAAATACTATCTTGTTTCCTACGAAAATGGCTTAGGTTTAGTTAAAATTTTATTTTACTTATTTGTTTCATTTTATTACTTTTTCTTATGCTAAAGGACTAGCAAAAATCTAGGTTTTGGGATATTTAAATAGCATATTTTTTATACATTTATTTTCTCCAAAAATAGATTAATTAGCTTAATTTTATATTAATTTTATTTTAATTGAATTTATTATAGTGTACAGGTTTTGAGAAATTAAAAATTCCAATATGTTGATCCAAGAGCAGGCCCATGCGAAGAAATATTTTAATAGGTCCAAACAAGCAAAGTTGTAACAACTAAACTGATCCGAAATTGAATATGGTCCTTTAGATATTTATGGAGTACTATTATTAGTAGTAGTACTACTAGTATTATATTAGTATTAATGGAGTGTGAATGTATTCTGCCAGGCTTGGCTCATTAGTTGAAAATCCAATAACTAATCAAGAGGAAACATGTAATCAATACTAGTAAGTAGTATACTACCTCACAGTTATGTCTCTGTACCAACAAATTTAATTCAAAAGGGATTGTAATACCCTTCATCATTAAGATAAAGCCGCATGACTTTAAAAGATAAAGCAAATGATACGTTGCGGGATAAGTTAAAAGAAGAGTTGGAAATAGAAAAATCAGTTGCAGCTGGAGCTTATAAAGAAGCAGGACACATAAGCTTGGAATGATTATTATCCAACAAAAAGGAGTATCCAAAGAATAGTACCAGGTACAATACTGGAGCAAAGGAATCAGAATTGCGGCACAATAATAGAACAACAACTACAAGGCAAGGAGACGAAGCAGAAAAGAAACAACGCAGCCATGTATAAGCATAAACAATGCATGCTTTATTATTTTATCCTTGCTCTTGTTTCTATAATATGTAGCTAAATTTAATTTTTAAGGTGTAGGATGAAACAATATTAATTGTGTATGGATTGAAATTTATTATTAATTTCTAATTTGGTTTTAATCGTTAATAATTCTTATTTATTTGATTGATTTAAATTAAATTGTTTCATTCTTAATGTCATGTATTTTGAATAGTTTTAAATAATTTAATTTAATCCGAGTTGTGATTTAAAGTTTTAAACTATGAACTAAGATTATTTATTTTTTAAATAGTGGATACATATAATGCTTTGATCTTATAGATTGAACCTTGAAAAACAAGAATTTACAAAAATAAATATTTTTATGAACTTAAATAAAAAATCTTGAGAAAACATTGAATTGATTTTCAAATTGCTACTCCGAATACATGAAATTAATAATGAATAGTAAGGAAACATAATTAATATTGTGAATTTCGAACCTCAGAACTCTTTGTCCATTGATTAAAAGTTAGTTTAATTATTAGTCTTGCTTTTCATTATATTTAGTTTTACTTTTAATTATTTCAAAATTTATTTTTTGTTAACTAGATTAGAATTGAATATAATTTAGATTTAATTAATTATTTAATAATCTTCGTGGGATCGAACTCGTACTTTGCATAAAGCTATTTTATAATAGATTCGTGCGCTTGCGAGTTTTTATATATACTTACTAGATTAATACAATGGTCTCTTGGCAAGGGTGCAAAAACTCTAACCGCCTAAGACACATTCTCAAATGGCATAAAGAGATTTGGAAGGGGGTTGAATAGATATTTTCAAAACTTTAGACTAAAATTAATTATTTACCCAATTAGTTAATCTGATTTAGTTAAGCCAAGGACGAAGCCACGCTGGGAGTTATGGGGTTAATTGATCCCAATGAATATTTTTTTTTGTTTTATAATATATGACAAAGTTTAAAATTTTTAAATGTTATATACAAATTGAGCCCACTGAAATTTTGTAAAATTTCTAATATATAGGGCAAAATCAAAAATTTATAACTTTCTCTAACTTAAATCTCAATCTTATATCATTCATATCTCATTTGTATATATATATATATATATATATATATATATATATATATAGAGAGAGAGAGAGAGAGAGAGTTAACAATTATTATATTATCATTGTTAGTAAATATATCCTTTATATATGTAACCCGAAAGTATAAAATTATTCAAAACATTTGGCCTGGGGGTGCTACTCCCGAACACTCGCTAAATTTTGGCTTCGTTACTGAGTTAAGCACAGGGAAATATTGTGTTTTATAAAACCTCCTTAAAGACTGGTTAAATATCTCACTTTTGACTTTAATGATATAGAATTGTGAAAACCAGTCAGATGATATCACGTACAGTTGATATAGCAGTTAAAGTAAGCAATAAAGTAGACAATAATTTTTAAGAGGTTCAGAACTTAAACTACTCATAGTCCTCTATTCCACTCCATTAAGTATGGATCATCCACTATAGGATCAGGTCACTTAGACCAGGTTCCTCTGAACCAATTACAATTTCACTTCGAGAACTGATTCTCTCATAATCAGGCAAGCACTCTATCGCAACTTACAACCTTCCTTTGGAGAACTGATTCACTTAGAATTAGATGAGCACTCTGCCTCGACTTTCAACATCCCTCTAGAGAACTGATTCATTTAGAATTATGCGAGCACTCTATCTCGACTTTTACAACCTTCCTCTAGAGAACTGATTCACTTAGAATTAGGCAAGCACTCTATTTCGACTTTCAGATCACTTAGATTTCTCTACTTTTGAGTTTAAGGTGTTGTTAAGTTGTGTTTAAGCTCGTCTTCAGAATGACTTAGCAGCAATGATCATTCCAAAGCAAAGAGTGGCTTTCTAGAAAACGTAGACTGACCTTTAAATTATAGGGATGTTTTGAGCTTTTTGACTTATAAGTTTTATCTCATTTAATTACTTGATCGATCGACAACTTTAAAGTCTGGAGTTGAAATCTATTTATAGATTTTTCTCTTAAAAAATGTCAATTGAAAGTTACCGTTGTTTTATCTGATATCTGTCTCAAAAGTCTTTTGATGCAGATTGGTACACTGGCAAACTGTTATAGTCGTCTGATTTGTCAACTGTATCAGTTCATTATGTGTTGTGGAAAACTTTGATTTCCGTAATATAGCTGTTGAAAATGCGATTAATTGGATATCTTTCTTTCATTCACCACACTTCAAGGATATTCAGGTTGGATGTGTGTTGGAAAAGCTTCCTATCATAATTAACGACTACTGACGTGTTAGGAGTTGCACTCTACGATACCAAATATCTAGGATCATAGAGTCAATTATCAGATAAGTTCATTCTGTGATTCTTGTAGCCCTTTATTATTCTGCACTTCTTTGTAGCACATCATCACTTTTCTATTTTTTGTAATTCAGTCATTACTCTATGTTTTTTTGTAGTTATGCATTCTACTCCTTTATCTGAAGTTGTTCTGCGATCTTGGAGTTCCTTTCACTCACTCTGCGATCTTCATATCTTCACATTCAGCCCGACGACATTGTCAGACTTGTGTAGTTCATTTGCGATCTCAGTAAACTAAGTCTTCAACATTATGGACTTGGACTACCAGTCTTTTCAAGTTCAACACTTAGTATGATGTCGCAAACACCCAAAAATAAAATCTTATTTTGAAAAAATATTAATGTAGTAGTGCAAGTAAGAGTCGATCCCACAAAAAATGATTAATTTAATTTATGTATTGTAAACCAACATTGGGGAGTTTTTAATTAAAGAAATAATTTAAATAAAATTAACTAAAATAAATATGCAAGTAATTTAATAAATTAAACCAGAAGAAAAAGCCTTGGTTTAAGTTAACATCCACCATCAAGAATTTATAACTGATCACTGATACAAGAATAAATCAATTAATATTTTGAACATTCAGCGTAGAAAGAACTACTCGCATGTGAAATAATTTTTCCCCTATCTCCTTAATTTTAGTTAAGTAGACACACGTGTTCTAAATTACCCTTACTACTAAACAATCACCGGTACGTACTAAAGATTTAATTTAATAACAGCTTTAAGAATTAGAGAGATCGTTGAACTAAACAACACAAGCCACTTGTTTGCATTTAATTTAGATGAATATTCTTCCTAAGATAAAATAATCTTTTGATCTGCAAAATAATTATTCAACTTAGTTGCTTCACCAATAGCATTAGATTAATATGAATAATAAACTAGTAACACTTCTAGCAATTAAACAAATCAATCATAAAATTAAATGCAAAAAAATATCCAATACTCAAAATATAAACTGAACAATTAAAATAAATTAGATCTCACGGTGTATAAATCTTGATGGCTTCAATCACTTAAACCAAGAAAAATAATTTAGCTACTCATAGTTGTAGAGAACACCAAATAATAGAAGAGATAATTTTTCTAATGAAAGTTGTATCTCAATTGTGTATCTTAAGCCCTCTATTTATAGGCTACATAATTCTCCTAACTCTAATAGGAATTACACTTTCCAAACCTTAATAGGATTTAAAATACAAATAATAAAAAAAAAAAATTCTATTTATCTTCGTTTTCCAAATTGCAATTGGATTCCTAAATTATCCTTTAATTTAGCTGTTGTTGGAATGTCACGCGGAAACAAAAGCCAAACTGCCATCAGCTCCAATTTTTCTACAAAATAAAATACAAATTAATTAAAATAAATAAAAATAATATAAAAATACTAAAAATAATAATAATAATACATTAAATTAAATAAATTATCTAAAACACTAAAAATACTTAAAAACTCACAATTAATTAAGCATAAAATACCTAATAAATAGATATAAAAATCTACTTATCAAATACCCCCACACTTAACTATTTGCTTGTCCTCAAGCAAAACAAGAATAAAAACTAAAAATAATAACCAAACAACTTACTCGAGTAACAAATCAATACAAATTTCAACATCAGCCTCAAAGATTTTTTTTAAATGATAACTCAAAGAAAATTTCAAAATATGCAAAGATCAAAATTTTAATATATTTATTAATCTTACTCTACTCAAGACCTTTTGTGTGCGTGTAAATCCAAATGTATCAAACTAATCAAAACTCAGAAAAGCTTCGGTCATTTATTACCTTATAAAAGACATATAACAAAACTCAATATACTTATTTTTCACATCACTCTCAGCTCATAAAGTAAATATAATCGGAAGATCAAAAGGTTTTTAAATAATTAAACACAATAGGATTATTAATATCACTTTTTCAAATATTTTTTCATTTCATTTTTTTTTCTTTTAATGAGTGCATTTTATAGTTCATCCCATTTTTTCTGATTTTTTTCTCTTTTTTTCATTTTCAGTGAGTGCATTTTATACTGCATCTCACTTTTTATGTGTTTTTCAGTGAGTGCGTTTTACGCTCCATCTCAACCCACCACATAATTTTTCCTTCAATAATAATCCTAGGAAAATTACATAAATCATCTCCTCCAAATTATATTTTGCCTTATATTTCACTTCAAATAATGATCAAATAAAATATAGAGTTAAAAAATATCTTCCATAAACATTTAACCATATAAACTTCCCTTAATTAGAACTAACTCAAACAAATAGACATAAGTGCATAAAAATTTAAAGGATCTCAAACAAAGTAATAACCAATAATAAGTCAAAAATTCAAACTAAGAAAAAATTTATCCTTTTTCCAAGAGTTATTAAATAAAATCAAAATTTTTATTATTGGCTAAAAATTTAAAATTCAATTAACTCATTGATCTAGTAACACATTCTAAAAATAAAATAAAAAACTACCACATTTTCGTAGGAAACACGGTTACACTTAGCATGTGCAACAAGCCTTTAAACCCCAAGGTTATCCCAAGTGGACGAGTTTTGTCTCGTGAGGGTTTGCGGTGAATATACTCACAAAATTCAAAATTTTAAAATTTGACCTAAAAAAATAACAAAAATCCTAAATCCTTTCCCCCACACTTAAAATTTACATTGTCCCCAATGTAAAATAAAATGCAAAGAAAAAAAACACAAATAACTAAACTATAAATGCAAAAATAAAAAGAAAATTATACTCCCCTTGGGTTGCCTCCCAAGCAGCGCCTTTGTTTATCGCCATTGGCTTGACAGCATACTTAAACACTACGTCACTCATTCCTCTTGAATTTTGACAATTTCATCCATCTTTACTTCATTTATCATGAACGTGTTCAAACTCTCTTGCAGTGGATATGAATGTTTCACTCCCTCTTCAATGAACACGCATTCGAGATGATTAAGGAGAGACTTCAAATCTGGAATGTGATCCTGCAAAATAGATGGTAAAGACTTCTCGTTAGGAACTGGTAAGTCAAAATATGGATCCTTACCTGCTTTTGGAGAACCATTCACAGCCGCACCAGTTTTTTTTAAATCAGTACTCAAGACTAACTCCTCATTCTCTTTCCCAATATTCGGACTAAATGTCGTTCTCAATTCACCATTTCCATCAGTTTTAGAAACTTTTTCCGCTAAAGAATCAATCACCTCAACAGAGTAAACAGGATTAAGACATTTCATGGCATCAAAAATATTAAACTTAACAATTTTCCCATCAAATTCCATTGTCAGTGTACCACTATGAACATCGATTTTAGTTTTGAATGTCTTTAAGAAGGATCTTCCTAACAAATAGGAGCATTTTGATCACCGTTCTCCATATCAAGCACATAAAAATCAGCAGAAAAAATCAAATTATTTACTTGCACAAGAACATCATCTACTATACCCTTAGGATAAGCGTTAGATCTATCAGCCAATTGAATCACAGTACCAGTTCTATTCAAAGGTTCAAGTTTCAAAGAAGCATATATAGAATATGACATGACATTAATGGATGCTCCTAAGTCTAACATGACCTTTTTAAATCTAGTGTCACCTATCTTGCAAGGATAGTAAACATTCTTGGATCTTGACATTTAGTAGGAAGTTTTCTTTGAATTATTGCAGATACATTCTTTGCTACTTGTACATTTTCATATCTTTTAAGTGGTTGCTTTCTCTTGTGTGTACACAATTCTTTTAGAAATCTAGTAAAACGAGATACTTGTTTAATAGCATCTAACAATGGAATTTTTACCTTGCATTAATGAAAAGTTTCATACAAATCTGAATCTTTTTCATATTTTCTTTTCTCTGTTAGAGCAAGAGGAAAATGAAGTACCGGTTTATAATTAGAGAGAAGTGAAAATTTATGCTTAGGGGTACCATTTTTGTTGATCTCTTTACCGCTTCTCAAGGTGATTGCACTGACATTTTCTTTTGGATTTACCACCATTTGAGATGGTAATTTTCCAGAACCTTGAGCCTCCAATCGACTGATTACAGTTGCCATTTATCCCATTTGTATTTCCAAATTCTACATATTTGCCTCCGTGTCCTGCTGGAATTGCAACGTGTTAGTGCTAAGTTGTTTAACTATATCCTCTAAAGACATATGAGAATTAGATGATTGTCCCTGTTGTTGTTTGTTGGGATATGGTTGCTTGTATTGTTGGTAGCTTGAGAAATTTTGAGTCGCAGACGAATTCCCTTGGTGATTTCCATAGCCGAAATTAGGATGATCTCTCCAACCTGAGTTGTACGTGTTAAAGTAAGTATCATATCTTCTTTGTGGTTGATCAGGGAAATCACTTGTCGCATTCACTTGTTCATAGGACTCCTCTTGAAGAGTAGGGCACATATCTGTTGGATGTCCTACTACCGCACAAATCCCACAAGCTTTTACCTGTTGTGTATTACCTACAACCATCTGACAAACAAAAGAGGTTAGACTATCAATTCGTTGCTCAAGTGAAGAAATATTTATCTCATTCACATTCTTGGATGAAAAATCAAGTCATGTTTGCAATTAAGTTCCATGCAGCTTTGGGAGTTTTGTCCACCAATGCGCCTCCACTAGCAGCATCGATCATGCTCCTATCGATAGACATGAGTCCTTTATAAAAATATTGAATAAGAAGTTGCTCGCTAATTTGATGGTGGGGACAACTTGCACATAATTTCTTAAATCATTCCCAATACTAGTATAGGGATTCTCCATGGTTCTGTCTCACACCACAAATATCTTTTCTGATATTGGTTGCCCGTGAAGCGAGAAAATATTTTTCCAAGAATAGTCTTTTCATCTCTTCACATGTGGTGATGCTTCCAGAGGGTAGGTAGTGGAGTCAATCCTTAGCCAAATCTTTCAAGAAAAATGGAAAAGCTCTTAGATTGATCTGCTCTTCAGTCACTCCAGAAGGTTTCAGACTTGTGCATACCATATGAAATTCCTTTAAATGTTTGTTAGGATTTTCACCTGCAAGGCCATGAAAATTGCAATAGATGTGTTAAGCCAGATTTTAATTCAAATGAATTGTTAGCATCTAAATTATGAAAAATTATGCTTAAAGGTTGATAGTTCAAATCAGGGGCCGCAAGTTCTTTCAAAGTTCGATTTTCAGCCAAGATGTCTTTTGCTTCAAGATTTGTTCGCCCTTTACTTAATCCGCGCAAAGTTCTTTTGATTTCTAGATCAAACCTCAAATCACTTTGATTAGTAGAGCGAGTTATGGTCATAAACAATCAATTAAACTAGGGGAAAAAATAACTACCAAAAATTACTAAAATAAAACACAAAAATAAATAAATCAATTCCCCGGCAACAGCGCCAAAATTTGGTGTAATGTCGCAAGCATCCAAAAATAAAATCTTACTTTGAAAAAATATTAATGTAGTAGTGCAAGTAAGAGTTGATCCCACAGAGAATGATTAATTTAATTTATGTTTTGTAAACCAACATTGGGGAGTTTTTAATTAAAGAAATAATTTAAATAAAATTAACTAAAATAAATATACAAGTAATTTAATAAATTAAATCAGAAGAAAAAAGCATTGGTTTAAGTTAACATCCACCATCAAGAATTTACAACTGATCACTGATACAAGAATAAATCAATTAATATTATGAACATTCATCATAGAAAGAACTACTCTCAAGTGGAATAATTTTTCTCCTCTCTCCTTAATTTTAGTTAAGTAGACACACGTGTTCTAAATTACCCTTACTACTAAACAACCACCGGCACGTGCTAAAGATTTAATTTAATAGCAGCTTTAAGAATTAGAGAGATCGTTGAACTAAATAACACAAGCCACTTGTTTGCATTTAATTTAGATGAATATTCTTCCTAAGATAAAATAATCTTTTGATCTGCAAAATAATTATTAAACTTAATTGTTTCACCAACAGCATTAGATTAATATGAATAATAAACTACTAGCGATCCTAGCAATTAAACAAATCAATCACAAAATTAAATGCAGAAAAATATCCAATACTCAAAATATAAACTGAACAATTAAAATAAATTAGATCTCACGGTGTATAAATCTTGATGGCTTCAATCACTTAAACCAAGAAAAATAATTTAGCTACTCATAGTTGTAAAGAACACCAAAGAATATAAGAGAGAATTTTTCTAATGAAAATTGTATCTCAATTGTGTATCTTAAGCCCTCTATTTATAGGCTACATAATCCTCCTAACCCTAATAGAAATTACACTTTCCAAACTCAAATAGGATTTAAAATACAGATAATAAAAAAAAAAAAAATTCTATTTATCTTCCTTTTCCAAATTGCAATTGGATTCCTAAATTATCCTTCAATTTATCTGCTGTTGGAACGCCACGTGGAAACAAAAGCCAAACTGCCATCAGCTCCAATTTTTCTACAAAATAAAATATAAATTAATTAAAAATAAATAAAAATAATATAAAAATACTAAAAATAATAATAATGCATTAAATTAAATAAATTATCTAAAACACTAAAAATACTTAAAAACTCACAATTAATTAAACATAAAATACCTAATAAATAGATATAAAAACCTACTTATCAACACTCTACTATTTGGATCTACCAAACAAGTTTGATCCTTAAGTCCGTGTACAATGAATAACTCTTTAAGGACTTTACAAAATGATAAATCTTTCTTTCGCAAGTCTTTTTACAATGATTATTTCTTTAATGACTTTCCAATATTACTTATTTTTCTCATACAAATATACATTAAGTTCTTTGTCATCATATCATCATTAAATCTAATAGCAGGGGAATAAATATAAATGCACTAACATAGATAACTAAGAATCTTAGGCAGACTCTACCAAGTGATATATTCCTAATTGAGTATGACTGGGGGATACAATCTTAGCTTGATTCAACTACTGAATCTTCTTCTTTGGAGGGTACTCCATTAGGGGAGCGTTCCTATAAATACCCTTTTTAGTTCGCCTATCAAGGTATGTTCAATGTTAGCCTCTATATAGCTATTATTTATTTATCTCTATATTCGAGTTCTAACTTAGGTATCGGAGGGTTCACCCAGGAATAACCACTGTGGGCCTTTTAGGTGTTTTGCTAACTTTCTTAGATGTGGTTAACCTTACACGAAGATCTCCTACACAAATGGTTTGACTCTATAATTTTTGGCCACATCAGTTTGGCATCGTCTGTGGGAAAAACAACCATACTTATAAAAAACCACCTATCAAGATGCCTCCAAAGAAGTTCACTAGTAAGATAACCACTAAGGTTATCAGTGCTCAACCCAAACAACCCGATGGACTTGAAGCCACAGCCTTACTCCTCAACCCCACATAGGTACAAAGAAGGGATCTTTACCATATCCATCTTCACGAGCGACGACTCCCCACTTAACTCCTCTAAGACCGACTACTCATAATAAAAAAGGCGGACAAAGTACTCCGTCAAACCAAGTCCCTACTGAATGATCCAATTTATCTTAAAATTAATATTAAGATCCTTAAGAAGAAGCTCGTTGATATGATGGTCACATATGCACAAGCAAAACTGGTCCAAGATAAGGAGGTAGACTCCATAGCCAATTTTGAGCAAAAGCCCAAAACAGTAATTATTAGTAGTGAGTCCACCCCCCCCCCCCCCCCACCCCCCCGCGCCCCCCCAGAAATCGTCAGGAGAACACAACCTTAGTTAAAAGTCAAAGCCCACTAAGAGTCAAAAATTTTCATCTGTCTCAAGTTAGAGTCGGGAGAACAAGGGTTCAAGCCTTGATCGAAGGTTGGACGATATGCAACGCAAATATGAAGAGGTTATGGGAACAAGATCAGGCGACAAGTACCTTCTAGACGCCAATGCTACACCCTTCAATCCAAAGGCAATAAAGGCCTTACTTCTAAGGAGGTTTTGCATGCCCTAACTCAAGACGTACAATGGGACTACTAATCTGTTTGATCATGTCCACTCCTTCATTACCATGATGGATCTCTTGGCAATGGAGGTTAAAATCTTGTGCAGGACATTCGCTATAACCCTAGATGGCTCAGCAAGAAAGTGGTACAATCGCCTACCTCGAAACTCCATCTACACCTTTATGGAGTTCAACTAAAAGTTTTACAGTAATTTTGCTAATAGTCGTAAGATCCACAAGAGCCCCACTTATTTCATGTCAATGAAGCAGTAGAAGGGAAAGACCCTTAAAGACTACTTTGCACGCTTCAATGAAGAACAACTCCAAGTCTAGGATCTCGGTGATGCTATTCGCCACGGTTGCCCTCGATAATGGTATCACCCATAGGGATTGCAATTGGAGTCTCGAAGCATCCCCTAAAACCTTTCAAGAAGTCCTTGACCATGCCTATGATTTTACCCTGGTCGAAGAAGACTTCAAGGCCAAAAGGGAGATCTATGGAGGCCGAGGAGATAAAGGGAAGACTAATAAAGTCGACAAGAAGAGGAAGACTAATAAAGTCGACAAGAAGAGGAAGAGCTTCAATGACAAAGGTTCAAAGGGTAACTTAAGGGGCAATGGATCAGAAGCGTCCAAGGAAAGATCGAATACCCAGAGATGCCAGCCAAGAGACCTCCCTATCTTACTTGGTCTCACCCCGCTCAACACCTCATGCCCATGATTTTAAAAGGTCATGTACTTGTGCAACTAACTCGCAACAGTTCAAAACAAGTGCATCATCAAAAGTTTGAGTGTCAAAATCAGTTTTTTTATACAGGCATAAAAGTCAAAATCATATAAGACCAATTAGGAAACTCGAGTAGCACATATATGATCAACATCATCACAATGTGTCGGAAGTGCAGCATACTGAAGATAAACCAAATTCATTGTCAGTCCAAAACACAAGATCCATGTATTGTCTTGGAAGAAGCCAAAGTCAGAGTGAGGGAAAACAACAGGCAGCACGCAAAACTTGAAGAGTCGAATTCCTAGAGTACTTGGCCATAAGCCTGTCATGTTGAAGTGGAATAATGCCATGTAGAAACAAGGGGAACGTATGACGAAAAGAAGCCAGTCAAAAAAAGTGAAACCAGAATCTACAGATTTATTCATTTTCACATATAATTTAGAACCAACAAAGAAGAGCAGGAAGAACTCTTTAAAGAAGTAAATAGTTACAGACATATGAACATGCTGTTACTGAAGTGATTCTTCAATCCAGAAAATAACACTCCTGCTCCTTTTGTGCCACAACATGACTTTGCTAAACCTGATAATAGTACAGGAATGAAGAAGGATGCTCTAACATCATCATTTAATAGAGTGATAAACAAAATCATCAAATATATTATTTGCTGATGGAGTTGCCATATAGATGATGAAACAAAATCATCAAATTTATTATTTGTTGATTCAGTTACCATATTTCAAAGATCTGCTTAATAATTCAAAACTTGAGGTGAAGTTTTCTCTAACTAAAGGAGAGTGATGTAGACTACAAGAAGCTTAAGGAATAAGAAATTTGAAGAAAACAAAAATTGGAATCTTTAGTTTACGTGGTTGTTTTTTAACCTTCTCAAAGATCAATAACTTACTTTTAAATAAGTTGTTTTAAGTTGTTTTCATTTCAATTAGCACTGTCAAACAGGATAAATACAGGAGACTTGAGCAAAATGTAACAAGTGCCACGTTAAGCATAGTGAAAGGTATTTGCATAAGCAGATCTATCTGAAACTTTAAAGAACAGAAGGTTTCCAAGTAGCCGAACTGGAAAAAATAAAACGCAGTCCTAGCGGCTACACATGATCTAGTTTCCCACCTTTCCAACGGTTGAAAGAGGGGTCCATGGTAGGAGGAGATTTAAACACAAGCACAATAATAGAGCATGCAACATACAAACCCCACTTCAAAATTAAAGTTACAAAGCAAGCTATAAGCCAAAAGTAACTATGTGCACCATCACCATCACCATCACCATCACCATCACCATCACCATCATAGAGCAGTAATATACTAAAAGTCTGGACATTAAATAGCACAGATTCGACAGGAATTTATAAGGAAGAAAACCCAGTGACTTCTGTAATTTCTCGTGAGGTTTGTTTAGTTCTTCTTAGTAAGAATGGGCTACTAAAGAAAAGAGAGATCTTTTGCTCGAGCATCACCAGAGTTGCAAATGCCAAACATGAATATACAAAAGGTAATAGCATGATGTTAATATCAGCAGAACTACAAATTGCTCGGTAGGGAAATGTACAGAAGGAGAAAGGATAGTAGTATAAATCCCAAAAACCACAAATATACACCCCATCCATCTGAAAATGGAGAACCCACTTTCTCTTCTTCAGGACGTCCCAAGTTGAGATATCACAATTCTATTGTAACAAATCTCATCATATTTAAGTAAATTATGAGGCAATTGATTTTGTTGGAAGTCAAACTTTTATGCAAAAACTTTGACTTCTAATAGTGGACTCTCATTTTCCATCGACTGGAGTATAAAATTAGAGAAGGCCAGGGAAATTGCTAAATAAAATAAACTAGAGAAAGTATCAGATAAATTATCATCATGGAAGACAATGAGTAGCTTGATCAGTTTCCAAATCTTCCAGTTAAATCAAAAAGGAAATCAGGAAAATAAGCTACCAAAGAGAACAAATAAAAATATAAAAAATAAAACTAGGGCTGTATTAGGCCCGAACTCTCATTAGTCTCAGTTGCACTCCACACCTACTTCGGCAGCCCGACGAGGCTTGTTTTTCCTCCTGCTCCCAATATGACGAAAACCATTGGACTTAGTTGAGTCATCAGTGCTGGATCTGATCCTATTACCATTTTCCTCTTTGACTGAATCAGGCTTCTCTTTTGCCTGTGTGTTTCTTCTCCTCTTCTTTCCATTCTCTGCTGCAGTTCCATTTTTCATCTCTTTGCTGGACGCATTAGCTTTTGCTATCTCACTGTCTTCGTCTTCAATCTTTTCAACTTCTTCTTCAACTTCATCCGTCAGGGGCTTCTGAGGCCTACCCCTTCTCTTCTGTGCCGGAATCTTTTCTTCCTCTCCACTTCCAGGATCGTCCTGATTAGACACAGTGAACTTCTTTCCCTTTCCTCTACCTCTACCCATTATTTCAAAACCAGAAACTCAAGCAAGTAATATATATCTCTGCCAAATAAACAGATAAATGCTTAGACAAAATCGTTGGAAATTCCTACTGTTACTGAATAATACAAAGGACATTACAGAAATTAAACTATAACTTAAACGTAACAAAACACAAGATGACTTCTGGGATTTCTTGAAGCACTTTGACCTCCCCTAATAATGAATGGTACTGATTATTTTTACAGTCTTTACAGCTAATTGTACGAGGACCCTTGAGCCTTGACCATTATATTGAAGTTATATAGACCATCATTTTCTGTACCAAGACAGCATCATTGTCTTCAATTTCTTGATCATATCAGATACATGTTTAGAAATTTCTAAGGGATGAACAATAGAGAAATTTGTGTAATAGCAGATGGGGAGGTAATCTGACAACACCAACCTTTCCCCTAACCTCTATCTAAGCCAGATGCCAATTATCTCACTGGTAACAACTTCTAGGTGTTTCGATGCCCCACTAAAATAAATAATTCTTCTGCTAAAAATGACATTGGTTTACCCTATCAGCATAAATCCTATCCAAAAACTGATACACAGATGAAAAGTTGACATTTTGAAAGAACTCAATCAAGGGAACAAGGCAAATTGAAGTAACATTAGAATCCTAAAATGGTGTGTGTAACAAACAAAACACAATCTTTAAGAAAATTATAGGCAATAAGATCTATAAGAGAACATAAAAGAACCAATTAAATGAATACAAAGTTAGATCCCTGCAAGAATAGCAGCTGATGGAAGTTAAATAACCATAAACATGAACAAAATTAGCAATTTTAGATTTCATCTCCAAAACCCAACTACAAAAATCCAGAAGCTATATCTATAGTATCACAAAAAACATATTCAACAATCAAATAATAATATAATATAAACATAAACACATAAATAGAGAGAAAGAGAGAGAAGGAACTAACCAGTTTTGCTATCAAAATACCCATTAGAGTGAATCTGTTAAAGCATATGATGAAACTGAGGAACCATCAAAAACCCAAATTGGGTTTTTGTCAGTTGGTTTGAACAGTGAAAAAGGGAGTGACCCAGAAAAATTTAAGCCAAAAACTATGATTTGAGGACGGTTTATGGATTTATTCAGAACCCAGATCAAGAAAGTTGAGACCCTTGTGCTAAAACAGTGATTCTAGTAGATTCAGGAGTGGCATGGGTGACATAGAAGAGTGGCCCCCCTCTTTACCTTCTTCCAAAGGAAAGACTCGAGGAAATAGAAGAAGATGATGAGAGCAGATCAAGTGTGAATAGAGATAGATATTTGTTGACGGGGTTTTGTAGTGTGCAGAGTGTAGTGTATAATCTATGTTAGTCTGCACTGCTCTGCACCTCTCCATGTGACAAAATCCGAAAAGGTCCAGGGACTATAGGTGTAAGTTTGGTAAATAAGGTAAGACTTTATTGTAAAGGACAAAATTATAGGAGATGAAAAGTTGGATTTATTGTTAGCGGATTGCGGTTAGCCTGTTTCTAAATGCACCCTATTATTTTTAATATATTATATTTAAATTTCAAATATTATATTCGTAAATTAAATAAATTATAATTAAAATAAACTATTTTCTAATAAATAAATTTTTTAAATATATTTGAACTTCTAAACATAGTCAATGTGTGACGCCCCCAAATTTAGGCCTACATAACCTAATTTGATACACCATAAAATACACAATTTCTAATACAAACAGTACATAGAACGGAAATATAGAACTCAATAATACACGACTAAATCTTTATTATTATTATCACACTATATACAACATGTGAAAACTACAATAACTATCTCTCGGACCGTCATTTCATTCCCCTACTAAACTCAGTTATTCTCTCGTTTTCTGAAAAATAATGGAACAAAAGAAAGAGTGAGCTCAAATAGCACAGTAAGAAAATACAATAAATAAGATAATGACAAATAAATTATCATTAGCCTTCAACAGTTGAGTTCTTAATGGAATATATAATAGACAATAAGCTTTATATCAAGAACTGCAGTTAAATTCTTGAATAAAGTTTAGATCAATGATAGCAGCGGAATGAGCAATCCATTAGAAAAATAATGTAGACTATGATGTCCACTCGCTTCTCTTTTTAAGAAAAATATCATCAATTTTTATCATTTGAAACACCACTGGTCATGATGATACAAATTCACAGTTCCTAGTCATAATCATGCAAGTCAACAGTTCATCTTTGCACTACGGGGAAAAGATATTCAATATATCACCAACGGTTATGATTATACCAGTATTCAACCTTTGGTCATAACCATACCAAACAACAATTCTTCTTTTCCCCCGGCTAAAGAGAACATTCACCACGTGTCTTAAAAGACACAATAATTATATCGCATTTATCCTATCATTTGTGCCCCAAGGCACAGATAGGGCTGTCAACGGGTCGGATTCGGATCGGATCGGATCGGGGGTGATCCGGATCCGAATCGATAAGAAATTATCGGATTCGGATCAGACCCGATAACCCGATGGATCTTAGATATTAAGGACCGAACCCGAATCCGATAATACTCCGATAACCCGATCCGATAATCCGATCCTATTAAGTTTAATATTAAAATGTAATAAATGTATTAAAATGTATTCAAAAATTTTAAAATATATTAAAAATGTATATATATGTATTAAAAAATTTTAAAATGTATTAAAAAAAATAAAAATGTATTAAAAATGTATATATATGTATTAAAAATGTATATATATGTATTAAAATGTATATATATATCATATTTTAGAATATATATATTATATGTTATCGGATCGGAGTATTATCGGGTCGGATTTGTATCAATCCGAATCCGATCCATTTAGTTATCGGGTAATCGGGTTTCAAAACTGGATCCAAATCCGGATAAACGGATCGGGTCCGGGTCAAGACCCGCCCCGTTGACAACCCTAGGCACAGATATTCACAACAACATTGTTCTTGATAATTAGAATAACAACAGTGATATGGATGATAAATCATAAGAAACAGTATGATCAATAAATATCGAAAGTTTATAATTTTTTTGTGTGCAGATTCAAATAATGTCCAAATTGTCAACATGATGTGGACTCAATTCAAGAATGATATTCAACATCCACAGTTCAGAATAACGGTTAAGGTTCAATAGAAATATTTCAAAAAATATGAAGACTCAATTGAAATGATATTAGATGAAGCGCAAACTATTAAAGAATATATAATCATTTCAAGAAACTTTACCAACTAGAGACAAATAAGAAATAAATACGACGAGTAATTCACCAAACATATGGTAGTCCGCGTAGTCAGGTTATTCTCAGAGATTAATAAGGAATGAATACGAAATGTTATTCACCAAACATGCGTTAGTTCGCGTAATCAGGTTATTCCCACAAATTAATAAGGAATGAATACGAAAGGTTATTCACCAAATATGTGGTAGTCCGCGTAGTTAGGTTATTCCCACAAATTAATACATGGAAATAAATGACACATCTTACGAGTAAGAATGAAACAATATTATTTTCGAGAATCAAAAAATGATAATCCCTTACCGTAGTAAGTTTGAATAATAGAAGATGAAAAAGATGGTATCCCTTACCTTAACACGTGACTGGATATGAAGTTAATCAACTTGGTCAATACTCGTACACTTACAGATCTTCACAAATACTCAAGATGACTTTAGCACACTCAAAGAGAACTTATACAAAGAAATATTTGGAGAGTGAAAGAAAGAATAAGCAAAGAAGTTTTTATGAAAAATCCTTAAGTTAAGGCCTCTATTTATAGCCAAAAATCTTATCATAAACCAAGATTTCCTAATTTAATCAAAACCGTATATTTTAAGATAATGTTTAATCTATACCATTCATTTCATCTTTTAAAATTTTCTTAATCTAAACCATTTATTTAAAGATAATCTTTAATTTATACCATTCAATTTACTTTATATATAAAACAACTAACTTTATATAAATCAATTAACTTTATATATAAAAATAAATAATTTTATATAATTTATTATAATAAAAACAAATAATTTTATCAATTTAATTATTCAACAATTATTCATTATTATGACTAATTGTTATAAACGCAGTGTAGTTGACTTTCTGAGTTAAATAAACAGAGAAATTAACTAATAATAGAATACAACAGTTTAATCAACATCATAAAAGAGATAACAATGATGCTGAAAATAAATAAGAAAATAACACGTTACTGTGTAATGACAATTATTGATTCAGTAATGTGAATTACTGTGCATATGCTACTGTGACAATTATCAGCTCAATAATATAAATTATTACGCATGTGACAATTATTGGTTCAATAAAGTCAATATAGTACAATAACCACTTTATCAGTTCAATAATATGAAATACTGTGCAATACCGTGTACTACTGTGCAATACCGTGTGTTACTGTGCAATACCGTGTGCTACTGTGCAATACCGTGTGCTACTGTACAATACTGTGTGTTACTATGTAATACCGTATGTTATTATTCTTTTACTACCGGTTATTTTAACAGTTAAAAGTGATAGTACCGTTGAGTATATTTATTTAGAAAGGTTACGTATGTCGCTTTCTATATCCGACAATAATTCGTTGTGGCGGTCCACCGATATTTGGTTATTTCAGCACTGTCGTATGAATCGAATATTTTCCGACAAAACGAATATTTTCCAACAAGATAAAATTTGTACAAACATTTTTTAATTTTTATTTTTGTCAATTTATTCATTTACTGTTTTCAGAAGAAAATATATAAAAAAAAAATTAAATTTGTTATTTTATAAAAATCGGGGTCTTACACAATGCACCAAAAAAAATAATTAAACTTTTGAGAGAAAATAAAATAAAGTTTAAGCAAAATTAGAGGGGCAAAAGAGAAAAAACATTGTGAATATAATTTTATATGCTTACACCCTAAATTGATAGTCATACATTTATATATATATTAAAAATTTATAAGGTACGATAATACATGTAAAATGTGCAAGTATTAACCTAACAAGTGTATGAAAATACATCATTATCCTAGACTAAGAAAATATAATAAATGTTGTTAAGTTGAATAGAACACTAAATGTAGTAGCCATTTTTTTTTTCCTGTATTAATGATATAATAATGAAATTATGGTGTGATATTTTGAGTATATTAGGTTATTTTATACTATTATTAATAAAAAAAATAGAAATTGACATTTTCACATAAAAAGTGTGGTGATAGGTCTATAACGACAGTTTTGACTGTCTTTTTAGGTCTATAGCGACAGTTTAGATATAAAAATATCAAAAAATTATGTGAAAATATCACTTCCCAAAATAATCAAAATTCTTTTACAAAATAATCTCTTATATATAAATAACTTTTTTGTGAAAATCATCCTCTCTTTTTTTAATTCCACCCCGGCCCCACCTCAAAAAAGTGAGAGAAGAGAAACCTATTGGCATCGAACGTTGATTCAATTGTACGTTGTAATTATGTGATAAGGGAATTATTATTTTTATATAAAAAAAAATTGATATTCTTACGAGGTCATTTAGTAAAATTATTAAGACAATTTTGCCCCTCAACACATACATGGATGTAGTCCAACACACGTTGGTTGGGTAGCAAACAGAAAATCCAATAGGTCCGCTCGTCCTACTAGCGGATGCATATCAGATTGTTCAATTAGTGGAAGGTTTATCCTATACGTCAATGGGCACTAGAATGGGAAGATGGGACTGTTTAACTTTGGACAGAAGAGAGAATGATTTTTTTAGTAATTATTTGTTTTTGACACCTGACTGAGGCAACAAGTAAAATTAAGTATCGCACCTGGGTATTTCCACACTTGATAAGTACACTGCAAAATCTCTAATAGTATCAGGAATGTGGAGTATGTCTGCTACACGTATTAGCAGCAGATTCAGTTAATGTGATGCTAGATTTTTTGATGGTTTTTGATTGATGTTAGTGCGACGTCGTTTATATGCTAACTATCCTGTTCTCATTCGTTAGTCTTTTTAGCGGATGGTCTTTATTCATTCACATACTTGGACTACATCCATGTCTGTTTGAGAGGCAAAATTGCTCCTAATAATTTTACTAAATGATCTGCTATAAATTCTAGCGGATGAATTTTTGTCTCTTTATATGTGCGCGGTTGGATTTGTTAATGATTGCTTATTTTTTATCCATAACAAATATTTGTCATAAATCCTTCTCTCTCTCTCTCTCTCTCTCTCTCTCTCTCTCTATATATATATATATATATATATATATATATATATATATATATATATATATATCATTAATTATTCATGTAGAAATATCAAATTTTAAAAAAAAAATATCAATTCCCTATTTGATATTTCTATGATTCAATCCTTTTAAAACGCACAAGTAGTTGAAGTAGAACCGGAAAATCTTTCTTTTGTTGGGTTCGGAATAAAATCAAACTGAAATAGTTAGTTGAGCAGAACTTGGATAACTTCATAACTTGAAATTATATTAGTAATATTATTTGTATAATACAAATATTTTATTTATTCAATTTTGTTTCCTTGTAACTATTCAGTTTCTTATTGAAAATTTTAGTTATAATTTTCTAACAATGATATTTTTTCTTATCATAAAAGGTGCTAGAATATAGTGGTCTAAGTTCAAGTCACTAATTCACTAAGCCAAATCACATTACACAGTATGACTTTCTTTAAATTATTGAAATGGTTTTTAAAAAAATAAAACAAAAAAATTGAAATGGTAGTATGACTTTTTTTGTTGTTGTTGATAAAACAGTCCAAAAGACTGAATTATAAAAGATTAAAGGATTATAATAAAAAATTAAAACAATAATTCTTTCAAACAAAATAGCAGATAATCAAAAAAAAAGTGTCAATCGTAACAACAACGCTAGTGGACACCATATGAACTCTAGAAGTACAATTATATTTCTAAAATAATAATAGAATATGTAGATCTTAACCGTTTTAAAACATGATTAACGAAAAAATAAGCCGTCATGATAGTGTCACATTCAAATTTAAATAATTTATCTTTAAAAATTCATACACCAAAAAAATAAAAAAAAATAATCTACCAAATGTTAGTATGACTTGATTAACGAGTTAAATCGTTTTTTCATTATTAATTGTACTCGATTAACCCCAATTTACAAATGCATCATTGAAATAATTTATTTTTTTACAAAACTTAAAATTTTCGTCAAAAACCGTTAACCATTTAACAGAAAAATGATGTGACAGTATTAATTTACAAATACATCATTGAATTGGAGGTCGATTTACAATTAAATCATTGAAAGAGAAAATAATAATAATAATAATAATAATAATAATAGTAATAATAATAATAATAATAATAATAATAATAATAATAATAATAATAATAATAATAATAATAATAATAATTATTATTATTATTATTATTATTATTATTATTATTATTATTATTATTATTATTATACCCTCTCCGTTACACAAAAAAAAGAAGAAAAAAATTAGTTTTGCTTTTTAAAAATTAATTTGATATATTTAAAAAAAATTGATTTAATAATAATAATAAGAACAACAACAACAAGAATAGTAATAACAATAACAACAACAATAATAGTACTACTACTAATAATAATAATACCCCCTCCATTACACAAAAAAGATTATAAAAAAAAGATTAATTTTGCTTTTTAGAAATTAATTTGGGTATTTAAAAAATAAATTTTAATTTAATAATAATAATAATAATAATAATAATAATAATACCCTCTTCGTTACACACAAAAAAAAAAGATTAGTTTTTCTTTTTAAAAATTAATTTAAGGTATTTTAAAAGTCAATTTTGATTTAATACTAATAATAATAACAACAACAATAACAATAACAACAACAACAACAACAACAACAACAACAACAACAACAACAACAACAATAATAATAATAATAATAATAATAATAATACCCTCTCCATTACACCAAAAAAAGAGATTAGTTTTGCTTTTTAAAAATTAATTTGGGGTATTTTAAAAATAAATTTTGATTTAATAATAATAACAAAGAGGGTATTATTCTTATTCTCATTGTTATATTACCCTCTTCGTTTTTATTATTAAATCAAAATTTATTTTTAAAATATCTCAAATTAATTTTTAAAAAGCAAAACTAATCTTTTTTTTTTTTTGGTGTAATGGAGAGGTTATTATTATTATTATTATTATTGTTGTTGTTGTTGTTGTTATTATTATTATTATTATTTTCAGTGATTCAATTAAAAATCGACTTCCAGTTCAATGATGCATTTATAAATTAATATTGACATGTTATTTTTTTGTTAAATAATTAACAGTCTTTGATGAAAATTTTAAATTTTATATAAAAAAATAGTACATTGATGCGATTATAAAAAAATTAATTCAATAATATATTTATAAATTAAAATTAAGTACAATGATAAAAAAAAAATAATTTAACCCCTTATTTAAGTGTTGTTAATGTGTTTTAGTTTTCTTTTTTTTTTGGTAATAATTAGACAGGAATTAAAACAAGAAAGAAGTACACCTAAATTTCCTAGCTTGACTAGCTAACAAATTAGCCTTGGCAACCTCTACTCTAGGAACCTTCCTAATTTGACATTACAGAAACATAGTTGATTGAATTGATTCCATAAAAAAAATATGAAAATAGGTTTTTTCTCATGTCCAAAAATAAAATTAAAAATTAAAAATAATGAAAGTTACAGTCATATTGAACTAAGCCGATTGGCTAGTCAAAGCAAGACCGGATCATTAGTTGAAAAATCAAACAGAAACGAGTCTTTCTTTAAAATGACACGGCACCCATAAATATAATGACAATTATTGGTCAAGATCAAGCCGAGTTGGGTGGTCAGAAAGATGGCAGGCACCAATTGACAGTAGCTGTCCACTTAAAAACCTATTGGGGTATTCAAATAAACGACATGAAATGGATATTTATCATATATGTAAGAACTCCATTAATTACTACCCACTCTCAACAAATACTAGTTTTTTTTAGATAATACTAAATAGTACTAGCATTTGAAGTATTTTATAATTTAAATACTTTTATTTAATAATAATAATTTATTTTAAACGTTATTTATTTAATTTAAAAAAAAATTATTTAGAACTCAAACGTAATATATTAAAAATAAACACTGTTTAAGGGCTTAACTTTAAACACTGTTTATTTTCAAAGTAGAGAGTTGGTATTATCTTGGAACTCTAAAGAGGCGTTTATTCCTCTTCAACAAACCAAATCTAAAAGCATCTTTTTGTACTTATAAAAGGAGTATGATGCTGATGCTATTGGCAAGTCAGAAGCTACATTTGCGAGTGTGAAGACATTGTATCGTAATTCTCTAGAATTGTCCAGAGGAAAGAGCTTTATAATTTTATTATTTTATATAATGAAATAATTTGTTTAGAGGTTGATATGTGATTTTTTTTTAAAGAGATTTTTCACGTTAAATCCGGTGTTTCTATCCTTTTCTTATTTTCTACTCTCGTTCCAATTTCATTGAGCATATTTTGAATATCTTGCGCATATTCAGAACGCCATGTGCTATTGAACAGCGTATTGTGCAACTTATAAGCAGTTTGAGCTAGCGAGTGTATCGTTGGGTATTTTATAAGCATTTTGTGCTTCTATTTTTGAACAGCAGAGTGGTGTCTCGGTACAACACTTATTTCATTCACAAGTGTGGTATTTAGTGGTCAAATGAAAGGCGCTAAAAATAATGAAGAACGTTTAGAAGTTCCAATTAAATATATTGAACATTATTATCGTCATAAACGCTACAAACACTAATAACCAAACGAACTCCAAGAGAAGCTAAACGAGTGATTGGTTCAACGGTAGTTTATATAATGACAAGTACATGATAAGTTATAGGCACGAGTTCAATACAAATTTTTCTGCAAGAGCAAATAGTAGACTTTCCTACCCTACATGTAAACTTGAGGAGTTGTAATTTTAATTGGTATTTCAAGTTTCGTAGAAACTAGAACCAGTAGCATCCTACACTTGCTTCATCAGCCCTTTAATTTTCATACCTTTTACAAACTCAAACCCTTGGATAGTAGACCAGAAAGAAAAAAGTCCTAAATCTGGGAAAAGACTATAAAGCATAAAACTTCAAAATTCATTCAACAGTGTCAGAAACATAAAAAAGTTCCGATAGTAATTCATATACTCCATGGTTCTAAAATATAAAATTATTATTGACTTATTAAAGTTAATTTCAAACATTTTCAAACTAAAACCTAATACTTCTGTACAACTCTATCCGAAACTATAACCTCAACATAATTCCAATTACCAGCATAATTAGCTATCCAAAAATTTCAGTCCTTCATATCTATCTTATAAATGAAAATACTCTCACTTCCAAATCATTTGATCATTATTGACTTTTAAAAGTTAATTTAAAATATTTTTAAACTCAAAATTAAGACAACTCATTTAAAATTATGAAACAATAAAAAGTTTACAATATTCGTCATTGTATTGATTAAGATTAAAAGAATATATGTCAATTTAGAGTTTTTTTTTTTTTTTTAAGTTGTCATTAAAAAGTCAATAATGATCAAATAATATGGAATGGAATGAATATTTAAAATGAACTCAAACTGCCCAAAAGTAATTACAAACACCGAGTTTGGAGAAGATTTGTGTGAGGATCATTGTAAAGCACTTGATGAATATTAATGAATACATCGTACATGCAGAATTAGTGTGTTGCTTATTTGTTTTCTCTTTTTTTATATTTTAAATTCTATGTAATTGTGTCGATATTGGATCCTAATCTAACATAAGGTGATCATAAGTTAACAATATTTATATTCCTCGCGAACAATCAACTGTACTCCCAAATATGGAAGCTTTTACTTGCCGAAAAGAACTTATTATACTAGTTCAATAGTAAAGGGTATAGCTTATCAATCTGCAAACTTAAACTCAAGTCTTAGAACAACAGTTTTGTGGTAAAAAAAATTGGGAAAATCAAATAGTGTATTAGTTGAACTGGTTAAACAGAGTGGTGCCCTCGTACTTGTACCGGTGTAGAGTCAGATTTGTGACGCCCTTAAATTCAGATCCTTTGAACTTCAAATTCAGTGTTCACTATCCAATACATTATTGCATCTATATTACCCATTAAACTAGATAACATAATTACAACTTGTTTTATTACAAAACTTACAGTATAAACTCCCACGTTAATTAACCTTAATAATTACATCATGTATATATACATTTATATACATGATTAAAGTCTTACAGTTCAACACAAAAAGGTAGGCTAAACAAATGACTAAACAGATGTCTACTAGTGTACTTTCTCTTTGCCCTGTCCGTATTCGCTCCTCCGGACTTTTCATCTTTAGCTGAAATGTTAAGTTTACACAAGAATGAACAAACACTTTGCCTAGCAAGTATAATAATTTTAAAACAAAGCATTTTGTAAAGAAATTTAAACTTTTTTTGAAAACGTTCAACAGTTGAACAAAACTGTGAATAAACTTTTCTCAAAACTTTTTCAAGTAATTTTGAAATCAGGACATCACTACTGAGGGTCGGTCATGGTAGGTTAACAAATATCTCTACTGTAACCTTTAACAATCATACGACCATAACCTTTTAGAATAGTATAAACGCATCATGGTTCAATATAAACATGTACAACGATAGATAGAATACTTGCGTAACCTTTATCGAAAACGAATTATTAAGATTACATCATAGTTTAAGAATATCAACCATAAGATGGTTAGAATATTTATCTTTCCGTCGTTTACGCTATCAATTATAGCCGTTCACTCATTTGGAATGTTATCGCTCGTCGGATAACCTATGTAATTTAACTCACATTATTATATAGTCTAAACATATAGCACGTGTACAACTTTCGTTGAAACTTAGTATGTTTCATAAATTAGTTTTCATATTTTCAACCAATTTCTAAATTGTATCTATTCAACCACATATAGGTTAGTTTATATTCCTCAATACATATAATATTTCGATGGATGAAATTTATATACAATGCATCAAGACCCTATTGTTTTAAAACATTTATTTTTCAAAAAT
Organism: Hedera helix; assembly: GCA_947179155.2. Classification (NCBI taxonomy): domain Eukaryota; kingdom Viridiplantae; phylum Streptophyta; class Magnoliopsida; order Apiales; family Araliaceae; genus Hedera; species Hedera helix. The sequence continues at coordinate 2,506,441 of OX359281.1, read as the reverse complement.
ACTGGAGCGGCCTGCCCGCACTAGGAACAATGCCTGGAGTGGCGCGGCCATGCCACTTCAGCAGAAATGTTGTCATTTTTGTTTTAGGTTCATGTTCAGCAAGCTATTTTACACCTACATAACTTTTATTCTACAAACTCAATTAACTTGAAACTTGTTACAATATCTAGACCACACAACAATGATCATGAAACAACAAAGTTTGGTCTTTAAAAATGTCATCATGATATCAAACGGAAAGCTCAAAAATCCGCATTAAGAATGATTTTTAGTTTGAACTAGTTTTCAAGAAAACCTTTTTAAACCATTTTGAATTCATTTTAAAACATCCAAATAGCTGGAATCCCTCTCTAACTCATGTACGCACATAACACCTTAACAATGAACCATCTATTTTCATGCTTTAATAAAATAACCTCTTTGAGGCATTTTAACAAACACATTGAATGCATGCATTTAAAACTCAGATTTTTATGGAATTGAACACATAAACACCTACTCCAATCCTCAATTTCCACCTTATACTCCGGAATCCTTCATGCTTCCCCATTCACACAATCTCCCACAACAAAATTCTAGTGATTAATCATTACAATTAACTAATTCAATGAATTTAACAAAGAGAAAGCTTTATACCCTTTGTTGGAGATTTGGTTGTTGAATTCCCTTAATTGTTGATTGTGGACTGAATTGATCCTCTTCTTTATGATTACTTGTGGATATCTTCTTCAATATCCAGGCAGAACCAAAATCCTTGCAAAAGCTTGTTCTAATTTAGTAGAGTTTTGTTTGATTTTTGTGACGAGCTTTGGTTTAGCTTTAGGAGACTTAGCCAAATTCAGAATTTGAGATGATGAAGGGAATGAATTGAAGTCACTCGTGCTGTAACATTCCACTGAATACAAGCAAGTAGGTGTGTGTCATTTGCTAAATGAGTTAGAGCCTCGTCATGCATCTAACTCTCATACTCAGCATACTTGGAAATATTAAGCATTGTTTGAGTTTTTAATTTCCAACATTCCTTTATTAAACAAAGCATTTTTAGTTTAAATTTTTTAACATTTATATACAGGGGCGGTCCATAGCAAGTATTTAGACAAATACCGTCTAACCCATCAATTTTAATAACCAAACGGCTGAAATTAAAAAAAGGCAAAACTCCTGTCCACAGTCAACTCTTATAGTTTAAGTACGTCCATAAAATTGAACCCGTCCACTAGACATACTAGCGGATTTTTTTTTCTTTAACCCCGCTGTTAAAAGATTTGGGGGCAAATTTGAGCCCTAATTTTGGGATCCTTCCTCAGGCGATTTGGCAATTTTGTGAAACCTTCTTCGATAGTAATAGTCGATCGGCATCAATAGTACAGAAGTATTCTACAAGTGTGGGAGATTTGTGTTCTACATCAACTATATCAACATTTATTGGGTAAGTTTTTAGAATTACAAGATTAATAATTGATTCCTTACATTAATAATGTTTCAACATAGCAAAATCCATAATCTTGACTGTTGAAAGTGATTCGGTGAAAATGTGATATGCCCTGCGACCTGATTATCGGAATCCATGAATGTATTGCTCTAACCATTTATGAGTTTATTTTATTGCAGACACAGACTTTCTCAGGTGGTCTTTTAATAATGTTGAATAACCTTGAAATTACGACCATGTACATGATGGTTTCTTATATATAGCTGTTTGTGATAAGTTTAAGTTTGTGTGATACAGCACAAGAAAGTAGACAAATTTTATTATTATTACTCATGTAAATACATAATCTATCATCGTTGTCATGTATATTTACACATGAAAATTCTTGTAGATCAAGTGAGACAATAATTTTGAAGCGGCAAAGCATAGTACTGCCATGGCGAGCAGAGTATTCCATATCCCAATTGAGATAATCTGCAGCGCCACCTCAAATCCATTGACGCCATTATACGCAACTGAGACAATATATGAAGAAATTTTCCCAAACTTCAGTTCTCTACTTGACTGGGCAAAGTTTGGCAGTAATGGTTACAATTGACTGCATGAATCGTGTTTCTTGAATGTGGTTTCTGAAGGGTCATATTTTTTACTAAAACCAAGAAATGCAATTCCTGATACAGCACTTATGAATTATTTACTGCTAAAAATAATTTGGATTGAATTAGTGATGAGAATTAGATAGCTTTCTCTTTAACCCCAATTATATTCAGCATCAAAAAAGGATTTGGATTATTACGTTTCTAATCAGATTTGGAACATTATCAATAGTACAAATAAGATTAGGACATTACCAATAGTGAAATCATATTTTGTGATTAATTGAAATAATTTATATACATATTGCCCCTATATATATAATTTATACACATATTGCCTCTATATTTATTTATATATTGTAATTTCCTATATTATCAATATATAAATATAATTATGATTAGTACATATTTAAAATTATATCTATCTCATAGTTTAATATTTTATACATTTATAAATATGTAAAATTTATTTCCCTAATTATGGAATTAATCCATAATTAGATTGAACACTTTTTTTTTGTGGAACGAATTAACTTAATTAAAATAATTAATATTCAATTTATTAACTATTTTAATTCCCTCATTTAACTTGTATATCAAATCTTGTACAATTAACTTTAATTATCACTTTCGTTCCATAAATTATTTTCAAACAATTTATTTAATATATTTTTATTCATTAAATTAAATTAATATAATTAATTTAATTTACAATTTTGGTTCCAATATATTTACTTTATATATTGAACCTCATTTCACAATGAATCTTAACTTTTCATTTCATTTTGCATAATTATATATATATTAGATCATAATTTGCGCTACGGTTAAATTATCGTGACACATACGTATTTTCTTATTTAATTAAATAATTTTTTTTATTTAATTAATTAAAATATATTAATCCACTAATTATTATTTAATAAATTAATTAACTCGCTCATGATATTTAATTCATTCAAATCGCGTTGCCACACAAGGCTTAATGCTCAAGCCGTATTTTCTCATAATACCAGCTTTAACAACACAGATTAATTACACCAATTAATCATTTTGTTTTCATTCCTCAGTTAATTTAAACCAATATTTTAATAGTTCACAATTAACTGTTAAATTTATCCTTAATCACATATAAATATTGCACATATATTTATATTTTATTACAACACATCTACAAAACATATTTTAAATAAAATATTATTTTATATACGAAATTTATAATTGCAAATATCCTTGGATTTTACGAAGTTTACTACGTTTCATGCCAGTTCAAGAGCAATTTTGATCCAAACAATAAATCAGACTGGTTGGGGTTCAATTCATATAACTATGGATAAACTAATTACAAAAAAAAATAAAAAATTGATACAGTGATGTCTCCATTTTTAAATGGGAAGTAATTATCAAAAATCAAATCTTGCCCTATCGCTCATTTAGATACCTTGAAAAAACGTGTGTAATTCTAAGCACCAAGCCCGTTAAAACAAAAACAATAATAATCAACTTTATTTATCAGTATTTTTTTTAAAATCTACTAGATTTAAGATAACGTGAGGACTTCATTAGTGAAATCCTTTCGACCATGGTTATCAGAATATGATAACATGGTAGCGAACTGCGTACTGATATCGAACGTTTCAAAACATGGCATACTTCCGTTTTGAAATATCAAATTTAGTGATCCAAAACTTTTTTCTTTTATTGAACTAAACAAGCATGCTTTCAATTTTGTTTTATGTCTTATGATTTATAAATGAGGAATATCCTCTTATATAACCCTCAGGTCATACAACCAATTGCTAAGATCAAATCTAATGGAATCTGCTATCTAGAATCACTCTATAAAATATCCAGGATATTTACAAGTATAATAAACTTGAATAATTAGAACTTACCTGATTTTAGTTGACTTTCTAGCGCTCTTTCCTATGGCTATCTATCATTGCACCTTCTTTCTCAAAATCCAGTTTATCCCTTCTTACTTAAGTTTTTAATAAGGCTATGTAATGACTAATTGAATACTTTTCAAAAAGTAGTAAATTTAGAACACTACATTATAAACCCTAATATGTAAAAGAAGATTTAGGGAATGTCACCTAACACGGTAACTGAGCATCTTGTGCGTGTTAAATAAGCGATGATATGATATAATCTCGTTGAAAATACATTTGTTGTAACAGTAACTTAAAAACAACTCATCTTATATCAACTAGTTCGAACTATATCATTTTAGGAATTATTCTAATGTACCACGTTCTAAATAAATTTATCTTGTATCAGTTAAGTTATTCGAAGAAACTTATCCCTATCATACCTTGTATTAAGAAAAGTGACGTTTTGTTCATAATATCATTACATGTACTATATTGAACCACGATTTAGGTAACATTGGTCCTCAAGATCACTAGTATGTTTAAAATCAAGCTAGTGTCAGAGACATCCCATCCCCACGGAAGTTATGGATGCATGCTAAAGACACTAACCCCTCTTTGTGCGTTTAATCTTGTGGGAAAGGGAAGAAATGTGAAAGAAAAGTTCTTTTCAAAATAAAAATGGAAGGAAGAACTTCCCCTTGCCGTCCTTTCAAAACAAAGCTCACAAACATAGGAGCTTCGATAATGGATGCTTTCACGGCAAGAGATGGAATTTCACGTAAAGGTTTTGAATTTTCAATTACGGATTTACTGATGTTAGAATTGTAGTCTTCAACCAACTTGTCTAGAGAGTATGCTTGGATCCAACTGGGAATTATAACATGGTTATCCAAATTTACCTTTGTTCCAAAATGAGAAAATTTTATTCGACTTAGACTCTCTCTTGTGCATATTAAGGTTTACATATGACACACTTAAATTTAAATGGCGACACAAAGCTTATGAAGCTGAAACTTAAAATGGAACTACTGCATATGATGAAATAAGAAGTTAAGAACAACAAGAACAAGGGGCAGAGCCAAGAATAAAATTTGGGGCGGGCTAAGAATATTATACTACCAAATTGTACATTTGGACTGAATTGGCCAAGACTATTCTAACTTATTTATTTTGAGTTGCATAATTATATAGTATATCTAGTAAAAAAAAATAAAAAATAGGCCAGGCTACAACCCCTAGAGCCTACCTTTCCCTCTGCCACTGGCAAGAACGCAATACTTTGCACTGATTAACAAGGATAACGATCGTTTTTCGACTTGTATTTGGAATAATAAACCATTAGTGCACATCCTATGTTCTCCGACTTCTATTTGGAATAATAGACCATTAGAGCACATCCTATGTTCTCCAAGATGAGTAATGCTATTGACACAAAATATACACAAGAAGTGGTGTGATCCTATGTTCTCCAAGATGAGTAATGTTATGGAAACAAAATATACACAAAAAGTTGTGCAAATAGAGTATAAAAAAAGGAGAGAAAATAGGAAGCGGAACCTACAATCGGATGTTTTACATATTTTCATTGGTAAGCAATACATGTGTTCTACTCTTTGTGAACAACTTTTTGTGTACTGTTTGTGCACATAGTATTATTCCTCCAAAATTAAACAAATTTATGAAAATGAAAGCTTTAGATTTCTTTTGGCTTAGATTACTAAGAACATTTAAACATTTCTTTTGCTCAATTTTCATCAGAAAATTCGTAACAGTGAAATCTGGTTTTGAAGTAATTTGAACTTTACTCGACTAAAAGATTTCCTACCCCGACAGAGAAATGTAACAAAATCGCATTGTATTAATGCCAAAATTGAAATGCACATACTTACCTGTATAGACCTGTTACAGTTTCTACTTTTTTGCTTTCATTTCCGAGTTTTAGTTCAGCAGACTTGTTGGTCTTCTCAAACAAACTAAAACCAGGTTTTTTATGGGCCCCTTTTGCCTTCATAATATTTCTTACATACTCAACCTCTTCCCATTCTTCCTCGGCAGCACAAATATTTGACAGCGCGACAAAACCTCCAGGTCTCTTCAACTCCATTCTCATAAGAACCTCAGCTATTTGTTTAGCTAGATCTCTTCTTTGGTGGAGTTTACACCCATTGAAAAAAGCCCCAACAATCGACTCTGTAACTTCACTTCGCATTTCCTTCACCAAATTATAAGCTTCTTCCATTCTTCCAGAGCGACAAAGAAGATCAATAACACAAGCGTAATGCTCCTTACTGGCCTCAAGGCCATAACTTGCTATGGAACTAAAAATTTCCAAACCCTTCTCAACAAAACCGCCATGGCTACAGGCAGAAAGAACACAGGTCAAAGTGATTGGATTTGCCTGCATTCCTTCGTCTTTCATACTCTCAAAAAGCTGGATTGCAGAATCAACCATACCATGTTTCCCATAACATCCAATCATGGCATTCCACGATGCAACATTCTTGATGGGGATCGTGTCAAACACATTCCTAGCATCTTTAACAGTTCCACATTTTGAGTGCATGTCAATCAGAGCACTAGCAACAAAGACATTCATATATAGCTCCATTCTATATATCAGGCCATGGATTTCTTTCCCTCTTTGTACCGAGCCGATCAATCCACACGCAGGGAGGAGTCCCGTGACAGTCACATGATTAGGCCTAATCCCTGCAGTCAACATGTCTCGAAACAATTCCACAGCTTCAACAGTCCGTTGGCTTTGAACAAAACCCGAAATCATAGCATTCCAAGTAACCAAATCCAGAACCAACCCTTCTTTACCCATCTGAGAGAATAACGCAAACGCTCCACCACAATCTCCCTCCCTAGCATACCCCGCTATCATTGCATTCCATGTAAAATCATTTGGTTCCAAACCTTCCAACTTCATTCTCTCAAACAAAACATGGGACTTCTCAATCTTCCCAACACTCAAGTACCCACAAATCATCGATGTCCAAGAAGCAACATCTCTCTTAAACATTCTATCAAACACGTAACGAGCATAAAATATATATCCACATTTGCAATACATGTCAATCAAAGCATTGCCAACAGAAACATCCAAATCCAACCCAATTTTGCATATCTTACAATGAACTTCCTTCCCCTTATTCAAATCCATCAAACCAACACAAGCTTTCAACACAAACGAAAACGTATAGCTATTCGGAACATTTCTAGTTTCTTGAAAAAATGAGAAATACCCAATTGCCTGTTTATAAAATCCATTGAATGCCAAACCTGAAATCATCCAATTAAATGCAAAAGCATTTGGGTTTTTAGTTTCTTGAAAGATTAATTCAGCAGACTTCACATCTCCACAACTTGCATACACACCTACCAGCTTGGAATTCAATTTGTTAAATTCCAAGCCAGTACCTGAAGCTAACAAAAAGCAATGAACTTGCCTGCCTGGTTTCAATGCTTTTGATTTCATGCATTGTTGCAATAATAAGCTTAATTGATCAATGCAAAAGCTTTTGGTTTGTGACAAAAAGGGGTGTCTCATACTGAAATATGTTCTTCCTCCATTAATGCCAATCACAGTTATAATCTAATGAGTTTTGATCAGCAAATAAAGGCATTAAAGTTTTGTGAACCAACTGATTAATGTCAAAATAAGAACAGCTTTACTTTATGCTTCAAGTCACAACTTTAAATAATCAAAATCCTTCAATTTGTTGGATTTCCCAGCACCAAAACATCACTACACTCCCCCAGCTGTTTGATGAATAAACAATTGCAGCTTCAGAGTTATCTCACCCTCGAGTATTTGGGGGGAAAACAATTGTTTTCAAATAAAAATAAATAATAAATTTGGGATAAGACGTAAAAATGAAATTTCTAATTATTTATTTTAAACTTAAAATTATTTCTTCCATCCCAACAAAAATTACATTTGTAAAAATAATCTTATACTCCCTCCCTCCATAAATATTACAACACATCTTTTTAAAAAATCCCAACATTTGTAACATGAGTATTTTTTATGAAGTTAAATAATTAATTTATCTATAATCATATTAAATTTATCATTTTAATATATTGTGAATCCCCTCGACTAACTAAAAATTGCGTCTCAACCACTCACTCCATAAAGATCAATTAGGAAACTAAGTAAAAAATTGAACCTGTCTTACACTTTGTGCAATAACTTCTTTTGCAATATTTATGTGACGGAGTGAGTAATAAAAGAGTTATTATACTGTATATTGTGAAAGTTTTTTGTCGACTTATAATTGCGACGTATATCAATACATACGACTAAAAAGAATTATAAGTTTTATTATTTTCAAATGGCACAAAGAGATCTAGAAGAAGGGTTAAATAAATTCTTTTATAAATTTTTTGTTTTTCTCAATTGCTTAGTTTATTATGTGATTTCAGAGTAACTAAGACTTAGTCTATGAACTTAGATTTCCTAATCTATTACAAGTTATATCTTCATTTTACAATAAATTACAGTATTTCTTATCATAAGATTTTATAAAATGGATCAACCTAACATTATTTGATCCCTAAGTCATTTTACAATAAATTACAACATTTCTTATCATAAGAATCTATAAAATGGATCAACCTAACATTATTTGATCCCTAAGCCCTTTTACAATAAATTACAACAATTTCTTTTTTATCATAAGGACTAAACATAATTTATTTTTGGATCAACTTAACAAATTTGATCCCTAAATCCTTTTGCATTGTTTATCTCGAAAGGACTATACAATATTACTTGTTTTCTTTTCTTAAACAAATATACATTAATTTCATCATTAAAATAATTATCATTAAATCCACCGGGGCTTAAACATACATATGCTAACAAGTTTGAACCGCTATATTATATTTATAATTAAAAATATTACTATCAATAGTTATTCACGTGACTGACAATAAAATAATCAATATATAAAGTCGAAAATATATCATTTCCAATTAGCCAAAAAAAGAAAATATATCATTTCCTGTAATAAAATAGTATTGTCACGAACTCATCCAAGCATGTGTCTGAGAGGAAAAAAACGACTAGAGAAGTGAAACAATTACAAACAAATGAATAAACATAGATGAATTCATACAAACCTACACATGAACATTGTGCAGCTTCTTCATATAGTATATTGCAAGGGGAAAGATGAGGAACATATGACTGTCGGTGGTGCAATGACGACGCCGGGCTTTTTGCTTTTAAGCAATTAAGCTCGGCGTCCCCCATTGCACCACTAACAACCATGTTTCTATAAGCAAGAATAAATGAAAGCCAGACCTAGCTTGATTTGAATTCAAGGTGCTCTGCACGTTATATATAGCTGCTAAATGCTCCACCCACTAAATCCATAAGATTCTCATACGTTTGAAGTTAATTCTTAAAAAATTTAAAATTAATCGTATGAATTCATTTATTTAAATTTATCAAATTATAGTATGAAGGAAAATGATTTATAAGTTAACAAATCTATGGCGAAGTTATATTGCGACTTAAGTAGAACTCTGAACGATAAAATAAAATAAAATAAAATGATATATTTTGTAACTTAATCAACTGTTTTGTTGCCGGTTACATAGATAGTTATGTAATGCGGTCAGCCAACTTATACTACTATCAAATAAATGTCGCAATTATAATTCAATAGAAAGTTTTCGTAATACATAGCAATGACTCTAAAATAAATTAGGGTGATTCTTAATATACTCATATCTCATAATTCACACTCTTGTCTGAAAAATATCTCTAATTACAAAATTTGTTAATTTCAAAACTCACATAAATCTAGTTAATTTGATAATTAGTGGTGTATATTTAAACAAACTTAATAATCCGTGCAAAGTACGAGAAGCTTAAAAATGACTTATTAGGTAAATTTTATATATGACATTTTAAAACAACATTTTAGTTAATTTCGAGTCAACTTAACGGTCAAAAATTAGTTTGTTGATAGTCCAAAAAAAAAAATTCTTTATTTTTTAAAATCTTTAATCACTTCTTAGTGACAAAGGGTACATTGTATCTTTAATAATAAACATATACTAAAATTTTGTGAAAAAAATTAATTTTTGAGCTATCGAGTTGACTTTTGGGAATATCAAAATTTATGACCAATAAGACCAAATTTTTTTTTTGAATTACCGAGTCATTAAATTTGAAATGATAAGTTAATTCAGTACCAACTAAAATGACCCAGTATACACTTTTTTATAGATTGGTATAGATGTGCCTCCAACTAATTTTTGGCTGTCGTCTATCTTAAAAGAAATTGGTTTATTCTACTACTTGATCATCTGCACTATTTTTTGTTGTTGTAAATATGTTATATTCTACTACTACTACACACTAGCTTCAAAAGAACGAGATTCTTTTAGAAAAGCATTTATTCAATGAAATAAAGGAGTGTCCCTCCATTTTTTGGAGGTCTTTGTCAAGTAAAGTGGAATATGTGCTTCAAAATGTGCACCATATAAAGTGATGGACAAAGAATTCCCTAAACACTTGCACACACAAAATATTAAGATTATTAACATAATACTTTATTCATCCCTGGGCCAACCTTTTTGAGGGAATATTTTTCGCCTTAATTTTTTTTTGAGTAAAGGTAGTCACAAGTTTGTACGTATAATATGTTCAGTGTGTTATTGAGAGATTTTTATGCATGTTAAGGTTTTTCAATTAACCCCTTCAGACATATTTTTCTTATAGAATTATGTCTAAAATGTGTTTATTATGCCCATAAAGGAAAACTTTTCAATTCAAATAATACTTTATTTTGGCACAAAAAAATAATTTGTTTACTCTTTTCGTTGTAAAATTAGAGATATACTTGTAAAGCGACGACTTGTAAGAATAATTTTATATTTTCAAATATAATCTTAGTATTAATTAATAATTCAGCTATGATGGCATGATATTAAAAATAATAATAATAAAGTAATGACAACAATTTTTCTCTTTAGTTCTTGCAATTTTAGTTATATTACCATTTTGTCCTTTTTATTTAGTCCCCCAAATTTGAAAAAGTTAATATTTTATCTTCGTGTTAATTATATAGGTAAAGATAAAGTATTAGAGTATCCACTATAATGAGTAAGATGTAATTCTTAATATTATAAAAAGTTCTTTAGAAATTTCATGAGTTTAATAAATTCATTTAAAATAATTCTACTATTTTAAACATTAAATAACTGCACTATTTATACTAGTATTTGGTGGCACACGTATTGCGTATGTAAATAATAAGTGGTTTTATTTTTATAAATAATAAGTATTTTTAGTTATTTTTTTATGGGTTTCAATCTTGTTTTGTAGGAAAACTGGAAAAAAGGCATGGAGGGGCAATATTGTAATTTTGAAGCACGCACTAGGTGGCTACAGTGCTATGCAAAGAAGGAAATAGGAAGCTACAGCGCACAAGGATCAGAAAACCAAGCTGGGCTCTTGGACTCAGGGTGCCGCAGCGCCCAAAAAATGAAGGGACATGGAGCCGTAACGCCTAGGCGATTCTGGGCAATCTGATAATGCTGCAACGCCTGTTGCAGGCCAATTCTGGGCGCTGCAGCGCCGGAGTCGGGACAGGTCAGGCGAGGAAGCAGATTTTGATGCTTTTTTTACTCTAATTTGGATTGTGTTTCCACATAAGCTAGGGATTGAAATTGTAACCTATAAATACATAATGCAAGGCATAAATAAGAATTATTTAGGCTAAGTAGGAGTAATTGTAATATCCAAAAAAATTGTAAATACTTACATTAATGAAATTAAAGAATTATTTGGAAAAAAAATTTGTGCACCTATGTGTCTACATGTGCTATGGAAGTAATAGTTCAATTTAAATTAAATCAAATATGTGACAGATAAAAAATTATGTAATGGTGATGGTAAGCTTAAATTATAATTAATTTAAGCCTATGTAATATGCTTGTATGACATGATGGTTAAAATAGATTAATTAATTAATTGTGAGTTACTTAAATAATGTCATGGACTAATGAGGATAATTAAATTTAGCCTAATATAAATATTAGGATGTCACGTAATTTAATTTGATATGGTTCAATGTATTAAAAATTAAAGTTCATGTATGTATAGATTGCTAGAATGGGTTAATTAGCCCAAATGAAAATTGTTCATGACCCAAAGATTATTAAATTAGTGGCCCAATGAAATTTTAATTGGAATGGCCCAAAGACAATTAAATTAGTGAATGGAATCTTAATTGGAATGGCCCAAAGTGTATGGATGATGTTAGTATTTATATATATGATATGTACTCTCTCTCTCTCTCTCTCTCTCTATATATATATATATATATATATATATATATATATATATATATATATATATATATATATATATATGCCCATGTCCACCCCCCCAGACTACTTAGAATGCTGAAAATTTTGGCAAGATTGAGCCATGTGATGGTAATGATGAAGAGGAGCATGGTATTTAGTCTTAAATTGAGGATTTGTTGACAATTCTTCATCAAATCTTCCTTAACTAATGGGTAATGTATGCTTGGGGGATATTAGCACTCCTATAATATAGGAGCTTCCAATTCTTATTACGAAGTTTGCTAGCATTTGGCTAAGTGTAGTATAGAGAGAATAAAAGAGAATTTGAGAGAAAAATAAGAAAAACCTAGAAAAACTCTTGCAAATTGTTGGTTCAAGTGTGGTCTAACAAAGAAGAAAGAAGTTGAGACTTTTCTAAAGTTCATCTCCTAGAAGGTATAAAACCATTTAATCCCAAGTATTTACTTAAGTTATCATGCTTAAGCTTGTAGTATAAATATTCATACTTGGTTGTGGGAGAAAATTTTGTGTGAGGATCATGAAGGATCTGAAAGCATAATGATGGTTTTTTGAAGGAGTTTATGTGATTAATATGTGTTTGTAGGTATTCTATGTTTAAATGAACAAAGGAATGCATGAGAACATAAAAATTCTAGGGCAATATTGTAATTTTGTACACACATTAGGGGCTGCAGTGTTATGCAAAGAAGGAAATAGGGAGCTGCAGTGCTATGCAAAGAAGGAAATAGGGAGCTGCAACGCACAAGGATCAGAAAACTAGGCTGGGCTCTTGGACTCAGGGTGTCGCAGCGCCCAAAACATGAAGGGAAATGGCGCCGTAGAGCCTAGGCGATTCTGCGCAATCCAATAAAGCAATGCCGCAATGCCTGTTACAGGTCAATTCTAGGCGCTACAGTGCTGGAGTTGGGACAAGTCAAGCGAGGACATGAATTTTGATGCTTTTTTTTTACTCTAATTTGGATTGTGTTTCCACATAAGCTATGGATTGAAATTGTAACCTATAAATACATAATATGAGGCAAGAATAAGAATTAGTTTGGCTAAGTAGGAGTAATTAAGAGTATAATTAGAAGTACGGTTAATTTCATATCTAAAAGAGGATTCACAAGAAGAATTGCAAGGATTGAAGGAATAATTGTAGATCGCGCATAATATTATATTTTTCTCTCTAACTCTTTTATTTTATTTTTTTATTCTTGGGATGATATTTTAATTTATGATGATGATTTTTTTTTTAGATATGAGCTAATTTTTAATTAAGATTGCAATTGAACTCAATGTGTAGTTTAAATTGAATTATTCCTTTTTTGATTGACACTATATGAATTGATTTATTATATATTGTGCTTAATATTTAATTGTCTGTTCAACAATTAGTGTGGTAATCTATATGAACTTGACGGGTGGATTATATGTTTAGATATAAATATAATGATGTGTTTATGATGTTCTTCTTAGGATTGAAAGCATAATTTGTATATAAGATAGACATATACCAATATGTCATGTATAACCAATTGAAGAATCTGATCTTAATTTTTTTGTTTAATTTAAATCTCATAGGAATATAGTGATATAATTAGCTAGGATGTTCCTTTCCAATTCTATTCTCATAGTGGTGGATTTAGAAGGGATATGCTTATATGACTATCAAAAGAGATTTATAAATACTAACTTATTCTCAGTTAACAATTTATCGTGATTATATAATTAAAAAGGGAGTTATGAATTTTAGATGAAGCATTGAGAGAATTTGCGATCTTAAAACTTTTTATCTGATTTAATCATTGTTTTTAGCTTAGCTGAATTAGTAATTTAATTAGTTTTTATTTTATAGTTAATTCAATTGTTTAAATAAAATTAATTTGGTTAAGTGTTAGTAATTGATTATAAATGTTAATTAATTCTCTGTGAGAACGATACTTTATTTGCCGCTATATTGCTAGTTGATCGTGTATACTTGTATGTTAATTGTTAGTTATAAATTAAGCGAAGTAGTAAATTATGTGGAGTAAATAAATTTTTTATAAAATTTAAAGGACTAATTAAAAATATAAAAAAATATTAATATAAAAAAGACGAAATAGGAATTATCTTAAAAGTCGAAGGGCATTTTCGAAAAAGCTAAAAACTTCACAAAAACTGTTTACACAGTCGGTCCTTCAAGTTTATATATAAGTCTAGTATCCGGTGAAACACGTGTTGCGTGTTTAAATTATGTGGAGTAAAATAAAAATTGTGTATAATCTGAAGGACTAAATAAAAAGATAAAAAAAAATTAATATAAAATGAACAAAATAAGAATTATAATAAAAATGAAGGGCATTTTCGAAAAAGTGAAAAAACTTCAAAAAAATAAATAGTAACACCAGAACCGGGCCTCCGGTTTTATATATTAGAAGATATATTAGATTTTGATATTACTGGAGTTTTAATACGATCGCTTGGAAGAGTGACCCAAGAATATAATTAGCCCATAAAAAGACTAACCTGTAGTCCCTCCAAAGGCATACAACTCGAGGCCCAATATAATTTATAAAATGTTCTAAAAAGGATTCTTCCTTTTTATCTTTTTCCTCTGTGCTAGTTTTTTTTCTAGAGAGAGAAAGAGGATCGAGAAAGAGGAGAGAGAAGATGTCGTACTTGCTACCACACTTGCACTCAGGATGGGCTGTGGATCAGGCAATTCTTGCCGAAGAAGAACGTCTAGTGGTCATCCGTTTCGGTCATGATTGGGACGAAACTTGTATGCAGGTCTAACTATTAAATTGGTCACTGTTAATTTTTTGGAATGGAAGAACTTTTTGATTCTGTATAGAGGCTCAATTGATTATGTATATATTTTCCTGCTTTTGATTTGTTTTTGTGGTTTATTAGATGGAATAATCCTAAATTTACTTAAAGTGGCCCTGATTGTTCTCTGGACTTTATGATTTAGATGGATTGTGTTGAATTGACTTAAGTATAGAAAATAGTTCTCCTTAAACTTGTGGATTACCCTGACTATGCTCTTCTGTCTTGAGAAAGAATTTTAATTAATTTTAGGCCGATTACTGTTGATTTTTGCCTACCAAGTGTAAGGTATTAGTTTTTCACAAATAGGGGTAGGGAATGGGTAAAAACTTCATGATCACTACCAAAGAATCAAACTCGTGGTTGTGATACTACCTCAAATAACAGATAACAGAATTATTGTAAAAAATCTCTAGTAATTTCTCTGTTGTGTAATGAAGATGTCTACATTAGTTAAGACCTAGGGAACTAGGATTCACGAAACTGCTCGGTTAGCTTCTATGTAAGATCAGGTTTGGATTTATGGATCATAAAAGCCTCTATTTATAATATAAAAGTTTTTAAATGAATCATTGTAATAAATGGTCACTTGTCACAAAATGCTTTATAACGTTATTAGGATGAATTCTTTTTCCTTGCAGCCTTGTTCTTCCGATAGCTTTAGTAAAACCTTTTTTAGTACACATTTGTTATAAAATTCCATTAGTCAGTCATGTAATAGCAAATATCCGAGATATTCCACAAGTCACATTTATATAATGATAAATTGCATGATAGGCATGTCAAGAAATCACAAATATTTTCACTAAACACATTTGTGGCGTTCATGTAAAGTATCAATATCCGCACATATTTGACATAGATGCAAAACTTTTTTTCCCTCCTAGAGGTGTCACAATTCATTATTAGATTGATTATCAGGTACTTTATTCACTAGTAGTATTGAGTGACCTCTTCAAAATGTTGTGAAAAATCATTGTTATATGGTCATTGTGCAGTGTGAATGCCATCTAAAGAATCTGATATTCTAGTGTCACTTCTTGTATGTAGTGGCAAGGAATGCATTTTTATTCCTGATGATGACTAAATGGCCACATTTTATTTTTTAATTATTAGTTCTCCCTCATATGTGCCTTCGTCTTTCTCTAAGGGTCCAAAGTAATAATACTCTAGCAAGCTATCATAGTAGATTATTGTTATGTTTATCTATACTTATCCATTCGTCATTGTTTTTTTGACAGTGGTTATTGATGGTCAGAATGTACTGTCGACTATTTTCTAGATTAAAGTTGTAATTATGTTGATTAGTGCAAGTGTTAAGGACCTGGTTTCTCGTGTTTACCAGATTCATCAATAGTACTAATCTGGATGGTTGGGATTTTGTGTATATTTATTTGCTCTTGCTGGATCAATAAACACATGGAGTTTGAATGAAGACCGGAATTTCCATATCAATATATCCTTACTATTTTTAAGCATTTTGATTGTGCTCTAGAGTTGGATTAATTGGATAAATGGAGGGGTTTTACATTTATAGTTTCTTTTATTAAAAAAGAGAGTAGAATTTGTTGCTACCCACTTCCGATTTTACTAGGGAATCATTATTGCCTTCTGTTAGATATTACATCTGATATTAGTTTCGTTTTATTTTCCTGATATTATCCCTCAGTATCAGAAATAGATAATAAGATGTAAAATCACTTTGTAAGATCTATCTAAGCAAGCATAGACTGCCTTAAAATCTCGTGAGCTGCACAAGAAAATGGAAAGATAATTGTTTTTGTGTTGTAAGCATATCCTTTTTCTGTCGGACACTGCAGTTTTTGTCTCAGGGTTCTTGGTACGTTATTTAAAACAAAATTTCACCTACCAACCTTTTTGTTGCACTTGAAAGCTATTCTATGTCAGTCTGCTTTGCGGGCATTCCAAAAGGAGCCTCCTAATTTAAACATTTAGATCTTGGGATATAGTGGGAACTTAAGAACACATCTGTTGTGGTTCTGATAAGATTTGTGCATACATAGGTGTATTTGGAAATTCAATGGGTTATATTGGATTAAGTCTGGATACTAGGGGTATTTGGCAATCCCAAGGGTGATGGCAAGTCGACCTAAAATGATGGCAGGTTTTAGCACATTGTTGTCACAAATTTTTTTTGTAACAACATAAGTTTCTGTTTTCAGGTTTCGTTAGATGAATTTTGTTACCGGACCACAGTGTTAACCTGCACTTTGTTTGGCTTTTGAACATACTGTTTAATTGATCATGCACAATTGGTACTGTTCAGCTCAACAGCCCTAATTCCCCGTTTCATTGATGAGGCCGATATGCTCTTGATTTCGTTTTCCCTGTTTGTGTTTGTGAAATATCTTATCCATAACTTATGAAGGTTTGCTTTGCTTTTGAGATTCTGTTGGAATTCTTTTTTGAAATAAAAGCCATGCACCTACTCTGTAGTACAAGTATATCCTATCAGTTGGATGAATATTAGTTGCCATCTTTGGCTATACTGAAAGGGGCTAACTCTTTATCCATATAGTGATTCAGGTTGTTGATCCTCCTATTTTTCATCCCCCCCTCCTCCCTTTTTCTCTCTCATTTCGTTCTTTTCTCTACTTTTTGTTTTTTGTTCTTGCATGCAGTTTTGCCTACTGTTGTGGTTAGCTTATCTTATAAATATCTTTGGGAATTCTTTTTGGACTAGTTGAGGCAAAAATAGCAATTTAGTATAACTGCCTCTTCGTATTAAATAACATTCATGGTTATTCTAATGCTATCTTTAGGTTCTCTAGATGTAGGGTTTCCTCTTGATAAGTTATTTTTAATTTGCTCGAATTTACTTAAATTAAGCAAAAGCAACAGTTAACTGTGCTACCTTCGCCTGCTGAGTTTAATCTTTTTTTTTTTAATTTTTAATTTTGGTTTTAGATGGATGAAGTGCTAGCTTCAGTTGCTGAGACGATTAAAAACTTTGCCGTGATATACCTCGTGGACATCACTGAGGTGCCTGACTTCAATACAATGTATGAACTGTACGATCCCTCAACTGTCATGTTCTTTTTTAGGAACAAACACATCATGATTGATCTTGGCACCGGAAACAACAATAAGATTAACTGGGCAATGAAGGACAAGCAGGAATTCATTGACATTATTGAAACAGTCTATCGTGGGGCCAGGAAAGGTCGCGGTCTGGTCATTGCACCGAAAGATTACTCCACCAAGTATCGCTATTAAGTCCTTCAAGAGACTTGTTTGTGATTGTAAACTTGTTGAATCCATCATATAACTGTTGCATTGAACTAGTCTTATAAATTGCTTTGAGATTTTCATATTAAACCCAGAAATACAGTTATTTTAAGACATTCACGGATTGTACTATTACTTGAAGTCTATACAAGGTAGTAATATGTGTGTTCATGTGTGCTATTTCTTTGTTTGGAGTGCAATCAATAGTATTTTATCTAGAAGTAGTTACTGTGGTAGCTATGAAGCTCCTATGTTCAACAAGAACAACACCGAAATCTGTACTTCTTGAAGTTGGCTACAGAAAACTCTCTTGGAGGAGCTTCCTTTGGTAATCATAAATCATTTTATTGCCTTTTAAAAGCATGAGAAAACAAGAGACATTGCTTAATTTCCCAAACAAATTGTAATCAAACTCTGATCTCAAGCCTCAAATCGTAATCAAATTGTCATCGTTTATGTTATATCTAAAGTGGGAATATGTATACTGCAATTATTTATATAGATATGAGATCTTATGATCACAAATTTTTGTATATTGAAAATTGATTTATATGTCGATTAACTTTATGTCAACGAAGATTGCAACTCAAAGTATAATTTTTATTTGATTGGAGATCTGATTCCTAGATTGTAATATGTAAGATTAGAATAATTATTGATTAGAATGCAGAAGGAATAAGTTTATGGAATCTCTCTCACATTGTGGAGAGAGAGAGAGAGGAGAGAGCTCTCCCTCCCTCTCTCTATCTCTGTGATCCAACACAATATAATTTGGCTTATCATGTAATCTTCCGTTGAATAATTACAACATAAACTCAAACTAGCAAGACCAAGTTTTCGGTATAAAATTACCAAGATTAACTGCGTACAAAGAGATCCATATACCACTCACGAGCAAAAGTGAAATAGTCCACTTCAACACCATTCCCTCCGAGTCGATCCCTTCAACACTACATAGGTCATCGAAGGACCTCCAAGCCAATGAAACCAATACTAGATACTGACCCATTCCTCCACGTCTGATTTGATATCAATCACTGAAACAGGACAGACAATATCTTGCAGGAAGCAGTAGACTTGTTCAAAATGCAGCTTCTCCCAATCAAGTAAGAGTTTCTGATCAAAGTCAAATACCTGCTCTATTTCTAACATTCTTTAAAAGTAACACATTTAGCTTCATATAGTTTAAATTTCCCCAAATTATATCCACAATTTAATTCCTTCTTATAATTTGTTGGATATTGGAGTTTTCTTTACCCTTTTTCCGAAAGCTTTAATTTATGTGCAAAGGAGGTGCGCGAAGCTCTCTTTGTTATGCATAAAGGGATAGAAGAAGTTCGAGAAAACAAAAAATCTATTCTCATTCAAAAGTATAAGATGTTTTCACATATCATCGGCGAAGACATCACTGCCACATATGAGAGATTCAACATCCTTCTATTCTCTAAATGCTTTTGACAAGGTCTACCCAAAGAAGGATGTTAACATCAAATTCATGCGAGCTCTACCCAGCAAATGAGATGCCAAGACCACTGTCATCAGAGAGTCAAAGAACCTCCATGAGATGACTCTGCAGCAGCTATATGAAAATTTGCTCACTTACGAGCTAGAGCTTAGTCAAAGGGTTGAGACAACATCAATTGTTGAAGTGAAAATGACAGACAAGGGTGTTGCTCTCAAAACTGTAGAAAATTCTTCCATAGTATCAATGGAAGAAGAAAGTGGATTTGAGATGGAGATATTATTGTCTTGGCCAAAAGATTAAGAAGATTCATGAAAAAGGTAGGAGCAGCACCAGAAAGTTCTTCAAAAACCTCAACAGCAACAATGACTATATCAAAGGACTTGTACTTCAACTGCAAAAAGCCAGGACATTTTATTGATGATTGTAATAAGCTTTTAAAGAAGAACCAAAGAAAAACAAGAGGAAAAAATATGTCCAAAAGGAGAAGAAGACATACCCGAGAAAATTCCACAAGAAGGACAGAGGGCTAGTTGTTGATGGGTCATGGAGCGAAACTGAAAGTGACTCAGAGTCTGGGTCAAGCGAAGATAAAGGATCACACAAAGTCAATCTCTATCTTATAGCCAATAAAGCTACAAGGGAGATCGCCTCTGATATTCAAGATTTTGATCTCAGCGAAGTATCTAATTTTAACTCTCCAAATGTTGATAAGCATGACTTAATAACTGCTTTATGCGACATAACAACTGATTTATATAAATACATAAAGTGGTTCGTAGTACTCTCAAAAGACCATTCTCTAATTTAAGTAGAAAAAGAAAAAGTACAACTAGAGCCATAGAGTCAGTAAAAACTCACTCTACGAACCTATCTGGTGACAATCATAGAGCCATTTTTCACTATATGAACCCCCTAAAACGTAGAATAGTGCTGAAGCATAAACAATTTGAGACTAAAAGAATGGCTAAATATTTTAATGTCCCACACTTATCTCGAGAAAAGAAACTCACTTCACACACACAAGCATCCAATATGTAAAATGTTATAACTATAATATCTATGGTCATATTGCTACTATGTGTAACCTTAATAATTATCCTGTGTTTAGAAGACCCAAAATTAAACAAATCTAGGTTTCAAAAAGAACTAACCCATCCGAACCCAAACAAGTATGGGTACCAAAATGAAGCTTGATTTGCTCTTATAGAAAAATAACTCCACTGACACAACTTGGTATCAAGATAGTGGATGTTCAAGGTACATGCATGACAGGAAACCAAGCTCTCCTATCTAGTTTCATAAAAAATGATGGTCTAACTCTTATCTTTGAAGATAACAACTCTGGTAAGACCAGAGGATACAACACCATAGGGAATAGTGTTGTCTCATTTAGGAAATTTTCTCATGTTGAAGGATTAAAACACAACTTGTTAAGCATCAGCCAACTGTGCAACAAGTCACCAAGTGGTTTTCCTCAACAACAAATGTGAAGTCAGATATCTGGATACAAACTCATTAATGTTGACTAGGACAAGAGATAGAAATGCCTATGTAGTAAATATGGTAGCTGAGTTCATCTACAATAGCTTGCTTCTTTGCCAAAGTCTCAGAAGATAAAAACTATGCAAGAGAAGATCATAGAGTGCAATCGCTTAATGATGGATCATAGAGCTAAGAGAATCGTAGAGCGAACACTCTTCAAAGGACTACTTTACAAAAACTGAAAGCTTTAACTCCACTCTACGAATTATGAAACCAAAATTGTTGGAGTCAGAATTAAATTGTGAAGACAACGAGTGATAGACACACCCAAACAAAAGCACGTCAAAATAGACCAACTGACGTATGTGACTACTGCACGCCTACATTACAGTCTAACAATCTAATTAAAGTCTAACACGTGTCCCACCTTGCCTAAAACTAAGGAAGTATCATATATTTCAAATTTTTAATTTTTTAAATCTACCTTTACATTTGCTATCTGAGTTTTTGTAAAATTAATTTCTCTCTAACTTTTGAAACCCTAGAATTTTCAAACGTACCTAACCTTCACAGATCTCACCTCTTTTTAACTCATATCTCACCTGTAAAGATGTCTACTGGTGTGATGTCGCAAACACTCAAAAATAAAATCTTATTTTGGAAAAATAAATATGTAGTAGTGCAAGTAAGAGTCGATCCCACAGAGAATGATTAATTTAATTTTATGTTTTCGCAAACAAAAGTTGGGGGGGTTTTGTAATTAAAGAAATAATTTAAATAAAACTAATTAAAATAATTATGCAAGAAATAAATAAAAATAAAAAGTCTTGGTTTAAGTTAAAATCCACCATCAAGAATTTACAACTGATCACTGATGCAAGAATAAATCAATTCATATTTTAAATATTCAACGTGAAATAATTACTCCCATTCGAATAATTTTCCTATCTCTCCTTAATTTTAGTTAAGCAGAAACAAGCGATCTAAATAACCCTTACTACTAAATAATCTCAGACAAGCGCTAAAGATTTAACCTAGTAGCAGCATAAAGAAATAGAGAGATCGTTGAACTAAACAACACAATCCAAGCGTCTGCATTTAATCTAGATGAATATTCTTCCTAAGATATAACAATATTTTGATAAGCAAAATAATTATTAACCTTAGTTGCTTCGCAAATTAAAGTGACCAAACAATTACGGATTTGATATTTAATTTAGCAGTAGATTTCAACGAATAATAAACTAGTATGCATCCTAGCAATTAAACGAATTAATCATAAAATTAAACACAGAAAAATATTCAATACTCAAAATATAAATTGAACAATTAAAATAAATTAGATCTCACAGTGTATAAATCTTGATGGCTTCAATCACTTAAACCAAGAAAAATAAATTAACTACTCATAATACTAAAGAATACTAAATAATAGAAGAGAGAATTTTTATTCTAAGAAAAGTTGTGTGTTACAATGTGTATCAAGCCCTCTATTTATAGGCTCCATAAACCTCCTAAATTGTCCAAACCCTAGTTGGAATTAAAATCCAATTTGGAATCAAAAAATAACAAAAATCCCGAAATAATCTGTTTTGGGCCATTTCCGCGCAAACCAAACAAGCCCTTCGCTACAGTAGACGCCGACGTCAGCCGCCCGCGCGCAATGCGCGGTCCTGGCATCAAAACGACGCCGTTTTTCCTCCGGTTCCTGCTACTGTTCCGCTCTCGCGCGCATTGCGCGAACGCTGTGATGAAACGACGTCGTTTCACTTGCCGGCAAATCCTTCCGCGCGCATTGCGCGAGCCAACTTTTCCGGAATTTACCAAAATGCCACCGCGCTGCGTAATTACCAAAATGCCATCAGAGTTTTCCAGAATTTACAAAAATGCCCCCAAAGCTTATTTTTCCTACAAAATCAAATATAAAATAAATAAAAATAATATAAAAATACTAAAAATCCTAAAAACACATAATAATAAATAAAACACCTAAAACACTAAAAATAAATAAAAATACATAAATAAAAAGAAATATAAAAATACTATAAAATTACTTAAATTAACATAAATTAACTAAAACCCTATAAAACCTATTAAAACCAAAATAAACTAAATAATTAAACATTTAAGCACACAATAAATATAAAAACTAAGTATTATGGCATAAAAATATCGTATAATTTAGTCCTATCAAATACCCCCACACTTAGCTTTTGCTCGTCCTCGTGCAAAACAAAAATAAAAACTATAAAATTAAAACTAATAACTAAACAACTTACTTGAGCAACAGAGCAATATAAATTTCAACATCAGCCTCAAAGATTTTTTTAAATGATAACTCAAAGAAAATTTCAAAACCATGCAAAATCTAGAATTTCAACATATTTATTAATTTTACTTTACTCATGACCTTTTGTGTGTGTGTGAATCCAAATGTATCAAACTAATCAAAATTTAGATAAGTTTAGGTTATTAATTACCTTATAAAAATCAGATAACAATACTCAATATATTTATTTCTCACATCACTTTCAGCTAATATAGACAAATATAAATCAAACGATCAAAAGGTTTTTAATTAATGAGACACACTAGGATTATCAATTTTTTCTTTCAAATATATATTTTTTTTCAATTTTTTTTCTTTTTTAATGGGTGCATTTTATGCTCCATCCCATTTTTCTTTCTTTCTCTTTTTTTTCATGGTGAGTGCATTTTATGCTCCATCTCACCAACGAGTGCGTTTTACGCTTCATCTCGCTTTTTCATGTGTTTATGAGTGAGTGCGTTTTACGCTCCATCTCAACCCACCACATAATTTTTTCCAATAATAATCCTAGAAAAATTTCCTAAATCATCTCCTCCAATTTATATTTTGTCTTATATTTCACTTTAAATAATGATCAAATAAAATATAGAGTTCAAAAATATCTTTCATAAGCATTTAACCATTTAAACTTTCTCTAAATTAAAACTAGCTCAAACAAATGGATGTAAGTGCATAAAAAGTTAAAAAATCTCAAACAAAGTAATTATCAATAAAAAGTCAAAAATTCAAACTAAGCAAAAGTTTATCATTTTTCAAAGAGTTATTAAAAATTAAAATTTTAATCATTGGCTAAAAATTTAAAATTCAATCAACTTATTGCTAAAGTGACTCATCCTAAAAATAAAAATAAAAATTACCCCATTTTCGTAGGAAACACGGTTACACTTAGCATGTGCAACAAGCCTTTAAACCCCAAGGTTACCCCAAGTGGACGAGTTTTGTCTCGTGAGGGTTTGCAGTGAATTTACCCACAAAATTCAAAATTTTTAAATTTGTAAAATTCCCTGAAAATAAAATAAATTTTTTTTTTTAAAAATAAAAATAAAATAAAACAACATTTTAACATTCCCTAAAAATAAAATAATTCCTAAATCCCTTCCCCCACACTTAAAATTTACATTGTCCCCAATGTAAAGTAAAATGCAAAGAAAAAGGCACAAATAAATATAAAAAGAAAAAGGAAAAGAAATGCAAATCTGATTTCTTTGGGTTGCCTCCCAAGCAGCGCCTTTGTTTATTGTCATTGGCTCGACAGCAGGCCAAAGTATTACGTTACTCCAACTTCATGAATTTTGAGTACCCCATCCATTACGTTATTCTTCATCGATAGATTCAGTCTCCCTTGTACGTGACATAAACGTTTTACTCCTTCTTCAATGAATAAACATTTAAGATGATTGGAGAAAGTCTTTATATTCGGAATGGGATCCTGCAAAACAAAAGATGAAAATTTATTATGAGTAACAGGCAATGGAATGGAAATTATTGCATTATTATCAAAAATCATTGGCAAAGAATTTAATGGAGCTTCAGCCTCCTTCAAATCTGATTTCAGCTCAATTGTTTCTTCTTCCAACTCCAAATTGTTGGTAATTGCAATGTCTAACTTTTCCTTGTTTATCTCCTCAACAATTTCCTCCACCTTAGGCATGTCATCATAAACAATAACATCATTGTCTATAGAAACACTGTCTGCTTCATTGATGTTGTTTTCTTTCTCTTGCTGTGACAATGGAGGAACTGTCACTTCTGAATCGTCACTTCTTAACACTAGTGCACTTGTATTCTCCATTGGATTATCCATCGTTTGAGAAGGTACTTGCTCAAAACTTTGCTCCTCCAATTGATCGATTGTCGTTTGTCCCATTGGAGTACCCAAACGCTGAATAATTGCATTATTTTCTTGAATTCGTGCCTGCATGTCTTGTTGAAATTGCAAATTATCCTGTCGTAATTGTAAAGTGTTAGCTTCCATTAATTTAAGCATATCTTCTAAAGACATATCAGAATAATTTGATTGGCCCTGTTGTGATTGGGGATACGGCTGCATGTATTGTTGACAACTTGAAAAATTCTGATTTGTGGGCAGATTCATTTGTGGGTTCTCATAGCCAAAATTAGAATGATCCCTCCATCCTGAATTATACGCGTTTGAATAAGGATCATATCTCCATTGGGGTTGACCAGGAAAATCACTTGCTATATTGGCTTGCTCATAGGACTCCTCTCGAAGAATGGGGCACATATTAGTCAGATGTCCTACCACCGCACAAATCCTACAAGCTTCCATTCGTTGTGTACGATCTGCAACCATTTGATAAACAAGAGAAGTTAAGGTATCAATTTGTCGCTCAAGAGAAGAAATAGTTACCTCATTGGCATAATCATGCCTCACTTCCATCCTTAACCTGCACAACTCAATTTATTATGAAAAACTAAAATAATAAAATCTAACAAAAATTAATAAATTAAAATACAGTTTACAAAAGCACAAAATTAAATTTAAATCGTTCCCCGGCAACGGCGCCAAAATTTGGTGTGATGTCGCGAGCACCCAAAAATAAAATCTTACTTTGAAAAAATAAATATGTAGTAGTGCAAGTAAGAGTCGATCCCACAGAGAATGATTAATTTAATTTTATGTTTTCGCAAACAAAAGTTGGGGGGTTTTGTAATTAAAGAAATAATTTAAATAAAACTAATTAAAATAATTATGCAAGAAATAAATAAAAATAAAAAGTCTTGGTTTAAGTTAAAATCCACCATCAAGAATTTACAACTGATCACTGATGCAAGAATAAATCAATTCATATTTTAAATATTCAACGTGAAATAATTACTCCCATTCGAATAATTTTCCTATCTCTCCTTAATTTTAGTTAAGCAGAAACAAGCGATCTAAATAACCCTTACTACTAAATAATCTCAGACAAGCGCTAAAGATTTAACTTAGTAGCAGCATAAAGAAATAGAGAGATCGTTGAACTAAACAACACAATCCAAGCGTCTGCATTTAATCTAGATGAATATTCTTCCTAAGATATAACAATATTTTGATAAGCAAAATAATTATTAACCTTAGTTGCTTCGCAAATTAAAGTGACCAAACAATTACGGATTTGATATTTAATTTAGCAGTAAATTTCAACGAATAATAAACTAGTATGCATCCTAGCAATTAAACGAATTAATCATAAAATTAAACACAGAAAAATATTCAATACTCAAAATATAAATTGAACAATTAAAATAAATTAGATCTCACAGTGTATAAATCTTGATGGCTTCAATCACTTAAACCAAGAAAAATAAATTAACTACTCATAATACTAAAGAATACTAAATAATAGAAGAGAGAATTTTTATTCTAAGAAAAGTTGTGTGTTACAATGTGTATCAAGCCCTCTATTTATAGGCTCCATAAACCTCCTAAATTGTCCAAACCCTAGTTGGAATTAAAATCCAATTTGGAATCAAAAAATAACAAAAATCCCGAAATAATCTGTTTTGGGCCATTTCCGCGCAAACCAAACAAGCCCTTCGCTACAGTAGACGCCGACGTCAGCCGCCCGCGCGCAATGCGCGGTCCTGGCATCAAAACGACGCCGTTTTTCCTCCGGTTCCTGCTACTGTTCCGCTCTCGCGCGCATTGCGCGAACGCTGTGATGAAACGACGTCGTTTCACTTGCCGGCTAATCCTTCCGCGCGCATTGCGCGAGCCAACTTTTCCGGAATTTACCAAAATGCCACCGCGCTGCGTAATTACCAAAATGCCATCAGAGTTTTCCAGAATTTACAAAAATGCCCCCAAAGCTTATTTTTCCTACAAAATCAAATATAAAATAAATAAAAATAATATAAAAATACTAAAAATCCTAAAAACACATAATAATAAATAAAACACCTAAAACACTAAAAATCAATAAAAATACATAAATAAAAAGAAATATAAAAATACTATAAAATTACCTAAATTAACATAAATTAACTAAAACCCTATAAAACCTATTAAAACCAAAATAAACTAAATAATTAAACATTTAAGCACACAATAAATATAAAAACTAAGTATTATAGCATAAAAATATCGTATAATTTAGTCCTATCATCTACCCACCAAATAGTCACTGGGAATCAACTCTGTTTTAACAAATTTGAGGATGTTGACGCTTCAGTTACCAACATTTTGAAACTAACCAAAAGTGTTGGTTTCAAATTTGTTTTGGGGGAGAATACTAAGATATACACATATCAGGTGGCGGAGTTTTATCTGAACGACAAGGAGACCGGATGAGCAATAATCACCAAGGTCATGGGAAAGTTTTTGATTCTGGGCTCTAAAGAAATACATCTCCACCTTGGGTTCTCGTCAAAAGGGGATAAGGACTTGAAGTATGTAGAAATCAATACTGGACTTTTGACCATGAACTACTAGAAGAAAGCTTCAGATAAAGGGCTAAAAAAGAAGAACTTCCCTCAAATTCAAATTTTTGGCTGATATGGTAGGGAAGTGCATATTCTGCAAGGACTCTGCTCACGATTCTATAAGGGAGCTCTAAGCTAAAATCATGACGATGATAACTTTGGAGTTAGAAGTCGACTATGGAGCGGTTGTTTATGGATGGATAACTAAATGGTTTGGCGACGCTAACAAGAGGAAGAAAGATAGAAATCTTCTGTCCAAGATGTACTACGGTAGATTCATTAGCATCATCTTAGGCAAGATTCTAAAGAAGCATCTAAATGAGAAAGATGGTGATGCTCTGATTGTTAACAAAAGGATCAATTCCAGGCTCTTCGAAAACTGGAAGAAAAATTTGTTGGTTATCTCTCGCTCAAGACAATCTGAGAATGAGAAGACACTGACTAAGGTTCAGAAACCGGTGAGACTGTCAAAAAAAAAGCTTTGCAGCAAACAAGGATGATGAATCACAAACATCAGCCACTTTACGACCTACTATTGTTGCTTTTGCCTCAACAGCTGAATATTTAACACTTAAGAGGATGAAGCTGAAAGGAAAATTATAGGTAAAGCTTCCCAAGGACACTCAGGAGGCTCCCATTGCTCCTGAGATGAAGGAAAAAATGAGATTGAAGATGAAGGTAAGGAAGGAAAAAGGGAAAAAGAAGGAAAAAAAGAAGGAGGCGAGGATGAAACAAAAGGAGGAGAAGGAAATGACTGACAAACCAAGCTGGAAAACTAAGAAGCCAAGGAAGCATACAACTAAGCCACCATCCATGTCAAGCTATGAAGCCTACGACCTTATGGTTGAGCAGCTTCAGAGAACACAAAGGGGAAGAGGTGAAAAAGCTGTTGTTGAGGCTGGACTACGTCTGGAAGAATGGTTGAAAGAAGAAAAGAAGAGAAAAGAAGAATTGTGGAAAAGGTTGGAGAAGCTATTCTGAAAATCCTTCTGGGAGAAAGAGGATAATGGACATTGTTACTGAAAATGATGAATGTTTGGAAGACACTTTTCCACTGAGTACCACTGAAGTTATAGATAGGATGTCCACAATGCTAGAGCCTATTGAACTAGAAGATGAGGAAGATGTAATGGCTGGGATGACTATTGAGCCTGAACCAATTGATGTTGATTTGATGGTTGGGACGACTACTGAGCCTGAGCCAACTGATGTTAATTTGATGACTGAGATGGCTATTGAGCCTAAGCCAACTAATGTTGATTTGATAGCTAGGACGACTGTTGAGCTTCAGCTAAATATTGAAGTTGAAGAGTTGGTTGTAATGGCTGAAAAGTCAGAGCCAATTGCAGAGGTTGATATGATGGCTGAGAATGATGATATGCCTGAGCCTAAAATTGTTGTTGAGATGGTTGTGATGGAACCAATTCCGGAGCCTATTCTTGAAGAAGGACCAACTATAGAGGGGGAGCCTTTAGCTGAGGGGGAAGGTAATCCGGATGTTCAAATATTAGAGGAATTTTCATCAGGAGCAGTTCATCAAGTGAACAAAGCTATCTTTCATCTGCTTGCTGCACCGCCACTTCTTCAAGATCTATGTTGCCGAAATTACAGTTGGATCACCTAGGGTCTGTCCAATACTACAAGCATTCAAGTGGCTGCTCAAACTACCCCAGAATCTCCAAGTTCTCCAAGTACACCATTAACGATGAAAGTAAACCTGATCAATCAACGGGAACTTTTTGAAGGTATATATATATATATATATATATATATATATTGAACCCTCTTTTCTTCAGTGAACTTCTTTATACTACACCATACTTCCATACACCAACACAGCCTCTCAAACCAAAGTCATAGAGTTCCAAAACTACAGTCATAGAGTTCCAAAACTCTACAACTGAACAAAATGCATATAACTTTACACCACTATCACCCAACTCTCCAATCATTGAGCAACCTAACTCACCGATCATAGAGTAGTTAAAAACAAAAACCCATACTTGTACAGATATACCTTCAACCTCCAAAACTTGTACAAAAACACCCTCCACCTCTAATACACACACAAATATACCCTCTACTTCAAACATTAACCCTAACAATCAACTTTTACTACCTAACATTGATCAAACTTTTGAAGAAATTAATATTAGGAATAACCCTGACCTTCAAGCCACTCTAGATAGAATTCAGCAACGCATCTCATTCGTCCCCTCCAAAACCCAAATGGATATCATGTAAAAGGAAGTGGTCGAGGAATGCAGTAAAGGTTTTGAAGCTACATCAAAGGGGGGTAAAGAAGAGTCTAATTTTTGTCACCAAAGAAGCTTAAAAAATTCCACAACATATAACAGAGAAGCTAGGTGAACGGGTAAAGGGAATAATAGACTCAATAGTAGAGTATGTAGATAAAAAGGACTGACAACTATACCTCACAAATAACCAAGCATCAAGAATCAGTAAAGATGCTGCAGGACACCAACGCAAAATCTATTAAAGCTCACACCAATAAAGTTTTTGATATGAGCACGACTATAAATGAGCTAAAGCACAAGGTCGAGCTATCACTCTAAAAAATAGCTACAAAATATAATGTGCTAGACACGAAGATAACCATCTCAGAACAACAACTAATAACACTAGTCGAAACTATCAAGGAGCTGACTAAAGAAGTAGCAAAACTTCGACAAGATGCTGCCAAAAAGGGGGAGATAAGTCGCAATACTCAACAAGATCATCAATCACCAACTGCTCTTCCACCAGTTGATGTAGTCCCTCTTGGTCGTACCTCTGTCCAGCCAGGATCATCAAGTTAAGTCATACACACTTGCAAAAGGGTCCCTACAAATGACCCAATGTGCTTAAAAAGACAATCTTAAGGGGTTCATATCGTAGGGGAAGAGTAGCTTCCCTTTTCTCATTCTTTAGGGCCAATAAAATCCTTAGATGAAATGAGGCAGAGATGAAGAAGGAAGAAGAGTATATCGTTAAAGGGTTGAGCAAGAACATAGAGATCCGTCACCCTATCGTCGATCGTCGAGTGCTTAGCAGAAGCCAAAGCCAATAAGATAAGTTTTTCTTTCAATAAATATAACACTTGCAATATTCTTTATTGGCAATCATTTCATTAAGTGTTGTAAATTGTTTTGTAAACAACACTTGATCATTCTATTGTAAAAACAAACACACATCAATGAATTCATACTTCACTTTAGACAATACAACATCTTATTATATCTTAGATCATATTTAATTTTATGTATTGTCTGTATTAGAGTAATTAATGATTGTAAAAAATTATTTATTTTTGTCATCATCAAATAGGGGGAGATTGTTAGTGTATATTTATGTTCAAGCCAAGCGAGCCAATAGAAGCCAATCCATCCCTAATTCCTATCCTCTACCAGAAAATGTGCTAGCCAAGGACCCGAATCAAGTGTACCGACTAGCTGCAACAGGAGAAAGTCAAGCGTTTCGGATAACCAACTCCCCCCTTTGGCTCTAATGCCTCGTTACCTTATTTTAATTTAATGATGACTACTGTAAAGAGAATTCTGACGAGCTTAATGTATATTTATATGTAATCAGAATTGAAAACAAGTAATATTGTAACGTCTTTAAGAGATAATCATTGTAAAATGACTTATGGATCAAATAATGTTAGGTTGATCAATTTGAATAGTAAATTATAAAAGTCCTTCAAAGATAATCAATGTAAAAAGACTTAGGGATCAAATAATGTTAGGTTGATCAATCCAATAGAGATAGAATTCACAAATCAAAAGATCAGATAAGTTCGAACTTCAGATCAGATAAAGAAAAAGAAATCAGTAAAGAGTCCGAAGGGCTAAGACTTAATTACTCTGAGATCGTAGAGTAAACTGAGAATATGACATTGTCGACGAGCAAAATACAAAGGATTAGCAGATCACAGAGTGAATAGAAGGACTGAGCTAAAACGTTGAACAACTTCAGACAATCAAATCGTAGAATGCCTCCAGATAGTCAAGAACGTAGAATGAAATGCCTGAAACTTGACTATGCAATTCATATCTTTCATGTCGTAGAGTGCAACCTGGGAAGTTACTGTTAGACATGAAAGCTTCCTCAACACACAACTACTAAAGATCTTAAAAGTGTGTTGACAGACAGAAAAATTTAATCAAGTTGCAACTCCAATAATTATAATTTGGAAAAGACAGTCTCTAAAAATCCTGACAAATCAAAATGGCTACAGCGGACTGACACTTGACTTTTGAGGCTTTGTTACAAGACTTTCAAACGGGTAGATTTTCAAAAGAATTCTATAAATAGAGTTATGCATTCAGACATAAAAACTTGCTAGTGTTAAAATGAGCTGATTAAAAAGATAAAAAAAGAGCAAGGAAGAGAATATCGAATAACGAGAAAATCAAGATTGATCAAAGCTAAAAAGAGAGTCTGAAGAACAACATACTCTACGATCTCAACACAAAGGCTACTCTACGATCCAGAAATTAGTCTACGGTTTCTGAGACTACAATCATTGCTGCTAAGTCATTTAGAAGACGAGCTTAAACATAACTTAGCAGCACCTTAAACTCAACAATAACTACATAACAAAGTCGAGACATAGATCTTACATGATCCTAAGTGGGTCAGCTCTAAAGGGAGATTGTGAAATTGATACAGAGATCTCGCTTGATCCTAAGTGGGCCAACTCTAGAGGGAGATTGAGAAGTCAAGATAGATATCTCACATGATCCTTAGTGGGTCAGCTCCGGTGGGAGATTGTAATTGGTTCAGAGGAACTTTATCCTATAGTGGATAGTGGAATAGAGGACTATGAGTAATTTAGGCTTCGAACCTCTTAAAAAATCTCTGTGTCATTTATTACTTTCAATATACTGTGATAAACTGTCATAACTGTGACACTAACTGAAATATAATTAACTTGAGGTTTATTTTCACCACTGCACACTAAATTCAGAAGTTATCTGCTTAAATTATCTGATAAATAATTTAAAAGTTAAAGTTTATAAAAGAATCTATTAAACTCTTCTTCTAGATCTCTTTTGTGCTATCTGCGAATAATACACACACACACACACACACACACACACACACACACATGCGCACACATGCGCACGCACACGCGCATGCACACACACTTACAATTATAATTAAAACGAAATGAAAAAAATAATAACTAGCTATTCTAATTTTATTTAACTACTTATATATTCATCAGAGAATGTGTTGAATATCAATTGGAATATGTATCAATTGAATATATATTGAATTATGATTGAGAATTTGAATAGTTTGAAGTATAAGTCAAGTACAATCTTATTTAACTACTTATATATTCATCAGAGAATGTGTTGAGTATCACTTGGAATATGTATCAATTGAATATATATTGAATTATGATTGAGAATTTGAATAGTTTGAAGTATAAGTCAAGTACAATCTTGGTCACATTAATATATTTCTATTTAGATTTAGATCATATTATTAAAAAAATTAAATCTCACTTGTATTTTTTTGAGTTGAGCCCGAGTCAAGCTTTGGTTTGATTTTCAACCTTAGTCTCATGCTTGGGACAACCTTATCTTAGGCATATAATTAAAGTTTTAATGACTAATGTTAAGGATCCTTAATTTTTTTTGTTACTTAATAGGAAAGTAAAACTTATTTTGTACTGAAAGGTATAAGTTTTCAAAAAGTTTGTTTACTCTTAAATTTGGGACCTCGAATAAATATTCATGATCGGTTAATCAACTATCAATTAATATAATAATAACATATTATTTTATAAAAAAAATTTAGACTTACCTACTTTTCTTATCCATTTTTCTTACTCGCATATAAGATAAATGAATGTGGCCTACTTATTTAGGTTAAAAATGAAATAAAGTAAGATCACACTTATTTGTCTTATATGCGAATTAAAAAATTGAGCAAAAGAAATAGATAAATGTACGAAGCACTCTTATTTATAACACCACCTGAAATTTCACGTTTTAAAACCTAAATATAATACGAGTTTGAACCCAATAGTAACTCTTGACAAAGACGACCGTCCCACGTGACTACGTCCCACAGGACCCGATAGTATGTTCAACTTATAACTTGTCGGGTCGTGTCTAAGGCACGTGAGGAGCTTGATAATTCTATTAGTAAAGACTTTCCACAAGTTTATTTGTATGTCCAGTTCAATCCAATCAGAACCCATTAATTACATTGTTGGAAAGCAAGATCTTTATTATGTTTTTTTAAATCAGGTTGAATTTTAATTTATTAAAAGGTGTTGGTAAGATTATACACTATTTCATTAAAAATCCTAAATTGCTCTTACACTTAGTAAACACTCACATATTAAGATACTACCCTAAAGAATAAAAATAAAGTATCTACAGAAGTTGAAATTTCATTATCCACTCTTTTTCTTTAAGAAGTTCCTGCAATTAAGATTTAAGAAGAACAAAAAGTCTAGGGGATTGGTTTTTGGAATCAGAAGTTGTGACCAGTTCAATTTTTTTTTGACTCCTAAAATATTTATAATATTTATTCTGACATTTTTATTTTTTACAGAATTCAGTGATTTAGATATAATTTGGATGTATATAAATAACAGTATTATACAGTCTGTACAACACTGTTATTTACATGTATCCAAATTACATCTAAATCACTAAATTCTGTAAAAAAAAAATTATCAAAATAAATATTATAAATATTTGAAGAGTATAAAAATAAAAAATAAAAAATTAGCACGATCATAACTTTTGATCCCAAAAACCGACCCCCCTAGAATCACTTTAAGAAGAAAGGGTAGAAAGCAAAGTATTAAATTCATCATGGGAGTGTAATATATCTATCAAAAAAGCAAATTAGGTGGCGGACATACTGTCCAACAACTATGCTCATTCTCAAGCAAATACTTTTGTTACTTTTTACTCTCCACCCGTGCTTGTTATTTCTTATTTATTTATTTCTTATTATTATTTTTGCTAAATGTGTTTGTTATTTCTCTATTGAACCTTAACAAAATTGGAGGGTTAACGCCCCCCTCCCCCCTTCCGACGTGTACCCTATCTTTTGAACTCTACTCCATTTATGGGCTAACTTTAATAAAATCTAAGTTTGTGTTTTTTTTTTTTTTTAAAAAGCCTCAAGCAATAAACATCATTAATTCATTACACACACACACACACACACACACACACACACACAACACATATATATATATGAGTGCTTTTACACTTATTTTTTTTTTATCCGCATATAAGAAAGATGAGTGTGACCCCACCTCATTTTATTTTTAACCCAAATGAGTGGACCACACTCATTTATTTTATATGTGGGTAAAAAAAATGAGTAAATCTAGAATTTTTCATTATCCAATAAGAATAAATTAAAAGAGATTAAAAAAATAGCCTTGGAAAAATGAAAGAGGATTAGAGAGAGTTGATGCTTAAAGGTAAATAAAGAAATAGTGTAATCAATATGTCCTAAAAATATGGGAACGTCAAATATATAAGAATAAAAATAACTCTCTAAAACGTCAAATAATTAGGAATAGGGGGAGTAATAATTATGATAAGAGTTAATAGTTTTAAAACATATATATATATATATATATATATATATATATATAGGAAAATTCTAGATTTATCCACTTTTCTTATCCATTTTCTTACCCGCATATAAGATAAATGAGTGTGACCCACTCATTTAGGTTAAAGATGAAATGAGGTGGGGCCACATTCATTTGTCTTATATGTGAGTAAGAAAATTGGGCAAGTGTAAAAGCATTCCTGGATAATTCTCTTTCTCTCTCTTATTCTTAATTGATTTTAGAGAAAGAAATACCTGCATCAAATTAGGAGTAAGCTATTTTTTCTCTTTTAATTCATCTATATTGAATAAGAGTATTTTAATCTCTATCAATTATTTTTTACTCATATTATAGTTATTTAATAGCTTTCTTAATTCTTGTACAAAAAATTTAAATGTCACATATTTAAAAATGAAGGGAATAACTCTTATCATAATGGTGAGACTGAAATAGTATTTTTTTAGAACGAGGTACCGCAATAGTACGAAAAGGCCAATAAGGGCCCATGAAAAACGTGAGGACTTCTTGTATATGTGTGTTGTAGCCTTAGGTCATCTTCAGCAACACAATCCTAAATTAAATATAATCTAGCATTCATCTTGTGACGCCCCCAAATCCGGGTCCCTTGAACCTCGGGTTCGGTGCTCACTATTCATCACTTGACAAACATTCATAAACTAAAACTTCAATAACTCGCGAAAAATATACATAATTTCATTACAAAACGTACCTTCAATCACAGGTTCCACTAACCTTAATACATCATCATTACCTTATACAAAAAAAAGGTTTACACATATAGTACGAATTAATTACGTCTATTCGTTCATCTTCCCTTTGCCGTGGTACTCCTTAGATCACTCGGCTTAACTGAAAATAGTTCATGATATAGCAAGGGTGAGCAACTACTTTGCCCAACAAGTTTAAATAAATAAGAAATGATATATCATGAATGAAAAAGATTTATCTTCGAGAGTTTCAACAATAGATAACAATTGTGGAATAACAAGAATCAATGTTCAATAAAAGAATGGATTGACTCTTTACTGCTGAGTGGTCTCAATGGACCATGAACTGCTACTAAGGTAGAACGGACATACAATGTCTGACACCTTGTTAAAAATAACGGGACACTCGAGGGGATCAGTCCTCTCATGTCCTATGTATATGCATAACATTTAGATTTCTTGCGCGCATTCGGTTTCCCGACAAATAAAAATCCCCTTTAACTAGGGTTGTTCTTTCTCAGTCTTACTGTAAGAATCCGCACCAGCCAAGGGTTTGGATAAGCTTTCATAATATTCAATTAGATGAATTTAAACATGCATTTGTCTAGCCGAAACAATTAGCTTAGACATTCTTAAACAGTTCGTAAATTACTGAACTATAACATTTGTAAAGGCACTATGTGCGAATACAATAACCAATAATGAGGTGGAATAATTTTAGATAATTAATCCACTTTAAGTTCTGTCAAATAACTATGAGTGTAGAATTTGCTCAACAATAATTTGAATAGCTCAATGTACATAAAGTTGAAGGAAACTTGCAATAATAAATACAAGTTAGGGTTAAGAAGAACTTGTCTGTTCCGCTGACTACCGCTATTCAACTTAAAAATACTTCCTTTGGGTGACCTAATATTCAAATAACATTGATCCTCCAATTAGCATAACACATATAGGTTTATTTAACATTAATAACCTTAACATATATGTCTTAAATCATCTATCACTTAATCATAACCTTAAAACTCTTAATACTATTATCAATCCATTGATAATATTTTAACTCACATAACCCTCACTTCATTGCTTTATAATATTATCTCATTTGATAATATAAAATTACCACATATAATATTATTAACCATCTAATAATCCTCTTAATCTCTTTATTATCTCAAACACTTACTAACATTATTAATAATTAAATAATATTTTACGCTATCCCCAATGATATTAATTATCAAATAATATCTTAATCATTTATAAATATTATTAATCATTTAATAATATTTTATCCTCTCAATAATATTATTAATCCTTTAATAATATTATTATCCTTAGTTAATATTATTAATCATTTAATAATATTCCAATCATATGTTAACATTATTAATAATGTCTTACTCTTCAAATAATATTATTTATCAAATAATATCGTCAATAACTTATAAATATTATTATCCAATTAATAATATTTTAACCTCAAAATAATATCATTTAATACTATTTTCTTCTCTCATTAATATTATTAACCATTTAATAATATTCTATTTCCTCATTCATATTATAATTATATAATAATATCTCAATCACATATTAACATTATTAATAATTTAATAATGTCTTACACTCTTTCCAATAATATTATTTATCAAATAATATTTTAATCGTTTATAAATATTATTAAAAATTTAATAATATTTTACTCTTTTAATAATATTATTAATCATTTAATAATATTCTTTATCATTTGTTAATACTATTAATCATTTAATAATATTCTATTCACTTACTATTTATTAACCATTTAATAATATTTTAATTATTTATTAATATTATTAATCATTTAATAATATTTTATTCACTTATTAATATTATTAACAATTTAATAATATTTTAATCATTTATTAATATTATTAATCATTTAATAATATTTTAATCACTTATTAATATTATTAACCATTTAATAATATTTTAATCATTTACTAATGTTATTCATCATTTAATAACTTTTAATCATATACTAATATTATTGATCATTTAATAATATTTTAATATTCTTCAAACATTATCAATAGTTAACTTTTTAATTGTGTTAACTTTAGTCTTTATTTTATACATTTAGATACCTTTAAGTCACTAATAAACTATATATATATTAGTTTAGTATTCAAACACACTCAATTAATATGTATTTCAACTTAAATTTTCATAAAAAACTCGACTCGGACCGACCCAACTCGACCCGGACTGACCCGACCCAACCCGGACCGAATCTGCCCCCAGAAACAGCCGGCTCAAGCGCCTAGGCGCTTGGTAGGCGCTCAGTAGGCGCTCGGCCAACTCATCCGAAAGTTAACCTTTTGACTGCTCGACCCTCCGACGCCCCAACAGCCATAACTTCTTCATTTTAAAACATTTTGGGGTAATTATTGAGTCCATTCTCATCAGAATTTCCCCCTCTACAATTTCTCTTTAGATCAAAAATCCAAATTCCAAACGGAAGTGGACTAAAAACTGCTCACAAGGACAAAGTGAAAACTAAAATCACAAATCCTTGGTTTTAATGGTTCAACCTTGAATAAAATAAAATCTACACATCCAAATGACACCAAATCAGTGTTGATGTGTTCCTAACCTCTTGTTTTACAATATTCCATGGTTGGATCGTCTTTTTGAAAACGTTTTACACGAAAATTACGGATTGAACCATCTAGGGTTTAAAAACGACATCATTTCCGGTAAAAGCTATAATTTCTTCATTATTCAATATTTTTGAAAGGTTCCAAAAGGGTTTTTCTTTAAAACTCATAGATCTAGCTTTTTAGCTATAAAAATCCAATTTCCGATTTGTGTATTTCAAAATACAACATCAAACACAACATGTATCGTTAGAGTTTTACCGGTAAAATGTGTTATGAACATTTCTACAACTTTTATACATTTCTCACATACCAAATCATGATTTAAGCATATCAAACCATGTGTCTACCAATTTATCATAGCTTAAGACTTGTAGACCATCAAAACCACTTTTGATCGGTTAAAAATATATTTTGACCATATAAAACATATATAGCCTACAAAAATGAAATAAAGATGAGATAGAACACTTTTGAACCTTATGTTCTTCTACTCTTGGCTAGAGACTTTGTTGGTGACTCCTTCTTGATAAGTCTCTAGTAATCACCTTGGTGAAAAACCAACTCTCAAGAGCCTTATCTATTTTCTCTAGAATGCTATCTCTATTCTCTCTTGGAGTTCTTACAAAATGACTAACAAACCTAGCAAATGAATGGAGCATTCTATTTATAGAACCTCCCTAGACTTGCTTAACATCTATTAATCAACCAATGCTAGTCAATTAGGAGCTTAATCTTGCTTACTATGCATGAAATGGCCACTTGATGGACTTTTTGATTGACCCTTTGATTGACTAGGGTGGTTGGGGGTTACTTGCACCACTTTACACTCCAAAATCAACCAACAAGCTAGCTTTATATCCATGTGGGCCCCAAAATTTGGGATTGACCAATTATTTATCCAATTTGACTTTATTTTTAAGTCTTATATAATTATATAAGTATTCATATATATACACACCAATATATGTATACATATTTACCTATACAAGCTTATTGGACT
Organism: Hedera helix; assembly: GCA_947179155.2. Taxonomy (NCBI): domain Eukaryota; kingdom Viridiplantae; phylum Streptophyta; class Magnoliopsida; order Apiales; family Araliaceae; genus Hedera; species Hedera helix. The sequence continues at coordinate 2,466,462 of OX359281.1, read as the reverse complement.
CCACTTTGGACCTTAAAATTAACTTCTATTGGGCTCATTCAATTAAATTGCTTGGGCTCAATTTATATCACACATTGGGCTAACATTTACATAACTATGCTACCTTTAATTAAAATAAGCATTGAGCTTGTTTAATAAATTACATGGATTAGTAATTAAATTAATTACATGGGCTACTAGGTAAACTTAATTGACCTAGTTTAACAACTAATTTGGATTTAAATTATAATCTAATTAGATTTGCTATTTATAAGTCCATTGGACTCCTTTATTAAATAACACTATTAATTGCAAATTCTTGGGTTTGTTTTAATGAAACCCTAATACATATTAATACAAGTACATTGGACTTGATTAAATTAATTCATTCGCTAACCCCTATCATCAAATTGGGTTTATAATATAGTTAACCATACACAAACAATTATTCCCACATTGGGGTTATCTTTAATAATTCACTTGCTTCTTCTTTCTCATTATTCATACAAGTAATTAACTTGTTCATTATAAAACTTCTTAATTGCCATACAAGGCCAACATTCAAGTTTTGTGATTTCATCACATAAGCTTCTCTTGCAATCTTTTTCCTTCTTTAACTAATTAATTTAATTAACTAATTTAATACCTCTCATCATACAACTTAACACATACACACATACTTCATACCTCATATTTTCTTATGGATATAATTAAATAAATAAAAAAAAATTGGGTTCGTAATTTTCTCGGTCATTACACATTTACCATCTTCAGTAGTTAGACTAAATATAGTCTAAGATTATATTTAAAGCACAAAAAAGACTAAATCAAGGAACTTAATAGTCCATGGACTATAATTTTAATTATGAAAGGATAATTGAATTTTTTTTAAATTAATTGATTATTTTAATCTTTTTATATTATAATCCGCGGGATAGTCTATCTACTAAAAAAATTAAAAACTAAAGGACATTTCTTAATATCATATGAACTAAATATAATCCATGAGATAGCATTTGTTATTTAAAAAATAAATATTTAAATTTTATTATTTTAGATCACATGTTTGTTTGTTTAAATTTAATTTTTAATATAATTAATTTATTAATTACATCATCATCTCTCTAACAACTTATTAATTAACTAATATAATAATAACTAAATATAATGAATAAAATTTTGAATTTTTTATACCTTTAAATCTCTCTTATTCTCTTTATTTTTTCTTTTGGATTTAACTTCTTCGGTTTAATGGTGGCGCCGGGATCACATGCTTTGGCAGCCGCCGTCGGCGACGGAGAAACCACTGCTCCAAGTAACTCCTCCAGCAGATCCAGTATACTCTTCAAGTAAAAAGTGTAGAACAACTTGATGGGGAATATAATCTACTGCAGCTTTACCTGACCGTACACCCCCTCAACTTCATCTCACACGCTTGGTTGGTATCCATGTAACTCAGCACAATCACATCCAAGAATAGCAGATGAATGTGATGCATTAATGCATACAATACATATATGTGTATTAAGTTATTACCCAGACTCTTTATCTCTTGATTTACCCAGAAACAAAATCTAGGATTAGGGTTTTTAAATTTTAAATCAATTTGGGTAAAGACCGAATAAGATAGAAATTACTCAAATTGTAAAGTAATTAGGCCGTTATTCAGTGACTAAAATCATTATCATCAAGTACAAAGCTCAGATTGTGAAGAGATTTTTAAAAATAGATGAAGGTCCGAAAGTCCAGATCTGCCAAAAGGGAAGAAGCTTCACCTAGAACCCGTGATCTCTGGCTTTTGATTTGTTGCAAAGTTTGGGTTTTGGGTCAGGATTAACGGAAGGAGAAGAAGATCCATGGAGGAGAGAGAAAAGGAGAAGATGAAGCGAAGAATGGAAGAGAAGAGAGAAAAAGGAATTGAACCCAGCAGATAGAGAGACGAGAAGAGAGAGAAAGGAAAGGATTAATAAAAAAAAAAATTAAAGCGAAAAAAACCCAAGAAATTAGACAGACGTCACTAAAATTTAATAGAATAATCTAATTAATAAATTTTAAAAAAAAATAGTGATCTAATTCTATTTTTTTGAAAATTTAATGCAGGTGAAAAGTAATATTATGTTTTGCCAAAAAAATATATAAGCATATTTGGAATTATCGGAAAAACAAATTGTTGGAAAAGATATCAATTTTGAAGCTAATTTCGACAAATTCTCGAATCATTGTGGAATCGGAGAGGCCATTTTGCATTATTCGCAAGTGCGATTGAATTCTAGGGCTCTGCGCCTTCTTTTTACTTTGTGGTATGTATTTTTTTTGGTTCGATTGAGTTCGTTATATTTGGTGATTAAGTGATGTCAAACTAGTTTTTTATTTTTTTTTAATTTTAATTTTTATTAATGTTTCTGTTTGTATAATTTGTAGAAATTCAGCAATTTATGTGTTCTACTGCCTTTCTATATTTATCCATTTGTATGCAGGACATATGAGCAGAATTTAGTGTATGATGATTTTATGTTATAAGCTTTGTACTTTTGATTTTTGGATCAGATATGGGGGTAGTTTCTGCAATGCAACGTTTTGATTTAACAAACTCATTTTGAAAAATTGGTGTCCTTTAGGAGGAGGATGTGAGATGTAAGATACTAATGCTGCAACTTTATGGGTTTTATAAATGCAAGAGTTTGTTTGAGATGGTGCGTATTGTTTCAGTAAAGAATAAAGATGCATATTTAAGTGTTCAGTTTAGTTGAGCTTCTTCTGAATACAAGTGAGTTAAAAAGATAAATAATCAACTTAATACGATCTTTGTCAGGATTCTCAGAGTAGTTGAGCTTCTCATTATAATGCTCCCTATCCCTTTCTTCCTCTCCAATTTTCCTAAATTTGTCCATTCTTTCTCTCCATGAACTCTGATTCAGTCTATTTCTAGCACAAGTAATTAGAATCAAGCTAGGATCATAGCTTTATCCCGACAATGTGTGTTTTTTATGTAATCTAGCTAGACCCATATATGTTCCTTCATTGTTCTATGGCTTAAAAACTTTGGTTATAGTAATTTGGGGTTTTTATAAAAGCACGAGTTTGTTTTGTTTTACTAGAGAACTGTTCCTTATCAAGTTTACATATCAGCGGTGTGGAAGTGGTAAAATTCCTTGGCATCGCGGATTTTGGGGTATGGACTGAAAGATTGCTAGGATTATTGGAAATATATATGTCTATGGCTTTCATCTTTGCTAAATAGAGTTTTTCCTTTTGGTTTCTCTCTGAACCTCTACCTCGCCTGCTTTCAGTGGGTGTCACTTATGATATTTATAGGGATTGGAGGCTAACATATGCGTAGGGGTTTTTATTTTTCTCCTTGGCTTTATTAGAGGCCTCCTCGTCTTCCTTGTACATTTCTTCTTTCTAATAAACCTTTAAATAAAGTAAATAACCATTGATTAAAAATCCTTCTCTCTTAGTAGTACTTCTTTTACAACTTTTGTTAACTCTTTATCTTGTTATATAGAAGAATATAGAAGTTAAAGAATAGACCTTCTAGCAAATGGCTTTTAATACAAGTCCCCAGAAATCCTGATGTGATAATGCTCAATATTGCCAAATAACTTCACATGGATATGGGCGTTAACTGTTGAATACAACTGAATGTCCCTTATCTTTGTAAAGATATGTGCATTGTGAAGTTGTTACTACATTTTGAACTTACTTTTTTGTTCCCTCAATTTCGATGTTTTATGTTTTTGATATTAAAAGGTCTCATCTCATTTTGTTATGCTTTCATATTTGTATCGGCTATTTCCTTTGAAAATCTAGTTATTTAGTAGAGTAATATATAATTTTTGAGGTAAACATTCAATTGTTAATACCACTTAATTGTTGCTAATATGCTCCCATGTTGTGAAGGATTTTTGTTTTAATTTCACACACTTTGTGTTATACAGCATTTTTTAACTTTTGATATTCTGCTACTTGGATGATAATAATCAGTTGTATAAAATTTGTCTATGCACTTCTTGTTCTCTGTGTTGTCTGACTTCTCTACGTCCATTGTAGGCTTCTTGGTCCTCCACTTACTGCTTCTTGCTTTCCTTTCTCAAGAAATTAATCATCTACTGGGACTGAGTGTTTTTTTTTTGTTATTCATGGATTATCAAAGCATCATTGAACCAAGTTGCCAAGCAGGTCTGCTGTAATTGTGATTTATATCAAAGTAGCACATTATTCATACAGTCAAACTACATTCAGGGTGAAGTTGCTGAAAGCATCTGGGGATACTGTAAATGCTCTTTGATGTTATGTTTAGAATCAAGCATCTGGGGATACTGTAAATGCTCTTTGATGTTAAGTTTAGAATCAAGTTTTTCATACTCTTGAGTTGAACTAGTTTGTTAAGTTTAGAATCAAGTTTTTCATACTCTTGAGTTGAACTAGTTTCATTTTCGTGTCTCAAGTAGTCTCGTAATCAGGTTTTGATGATGGACTGGCGAGGAGTTTTATTTTCTTTATATTTCATTGTCTCTGGTCGAATCCTCAAGCAGATCTGGGGCTTTGTTGTCAGTTAGTGTAAGTGGTGAGCATACGTTATTATACAGCTGGACAATATGCGGCTCTAGCATATTCTTACTTGTTGCCCTTATTCTATCCATGTATCTTATCTTTGAGCATTTAGCAGCCTACAATCTGCCTGAGGTTTGATTTTTCATTCTTTCTTATGCTTGAATTATCTTTTGATACTCCTTGATTCTTTTACTTTCCAATTATCTGTAGCGTTTTTTGAATTTATAGATGCGGTTGTAACCGTCTTAATCTTTCTTATGCTTTCAACTCTTTGAACTAGTTTTTTCATATCATCTGGGACTGATATTAGGATAATTAATTATTTTCAGGAGCAGAAGTTTATGGTCGTCATTCTAATGGTTCCTGTGTATGCACTGCAATTGGTATGTGGAACCCCGTAGTATTATTTTAGGTTTTTATTCTTTCTTTTGAAGTTGAGTAAGATGGTCCTCAATGAAAGCAAGATATATGTTTTTACTGATGTTTGCGTGAAAAAAGATAGAAACAAAAATAAATCATTAATGGCGAGCATTTGTTGGTATTGGATCTTCTTCCCAAACTTCTAGTTTTGCATGAATCTCTACTTTAGTTTCATCCACTATTATTGTAATTTCAATCAGGAATAACTTCAACTCTGGAGCTCATCCTGTGTGAGTGTGTGTTTATTCTTTGCATTATCTGATATGACAATTACCTTTTCATAAAATTCCTTGTTTTCAGTTTTCTTATCATTCCTGCCTCAAAGGCATTTTTGACTTATCCAAGATTCACTAAAACAGAGACCAAAACCCATCTAGTTTAGGGTTGTTTATATTAAGGATATTGTACATATACTGTTGGGAGTACTTAAAATAACAAATCTCAGTTAGTGTGCTTTAAAATGTTAAATTTGTTTCTCACTATGGATAAGTGTGGTATCCATGCACTGTCGGGAGTAGTTAACATGACAAGTCTATGTTAACTTGCTACTTATAATAATGGTTGACGTGTTACTACCAAAGAGTGTGTGTTAGTTCATTCTTGGGCTATTGCAGATACTTGTGATAGTTTGTAAATCCAGTGAAACTAAACAAAAAAAAGATTCTGTAGTTAGAATTCAGACAATTCATGACTGTTTAGTGAAATTCGATTTTCAGATTTGACAAATTTACTGAGAGAAATTTTTATATAAATTGGTTGACCGGTATTGTGTTTCTACACTTTCTCCATATTTTTTTTAAGTAAGCATTGACAACGATACAGGATAATGGATATTAGGCTATTGTTTCCTTTTCTCACTTCAAGTAAGAAGTATTCATCTGTCCTAATTTTCTGTTGTGGCCTATTGTTTTAACTGATTTGCTTCTGCTTTGACTTAGGGTTATTAAGATGATATCTTCTATTCTCAACTATCCTATCTTGTTAATAGTACTTCAAGGTATAATATAGAATGATAGTACTTTGTTGTGCCCAACTCGGATTTTATCCCCATTCACTTGATGTTGCTTGTAATGTCTTGAGTGAGTCTCAAACTAATTAGATTGAATTAGCTGTACGTCGTTATTGAACATTATTTCTTTTTTGCAACAGTTTTTGTCTCTATTGGATTCAAATGTTGCATTCAACTGTGTGATAATCAGGGATTATTATGAAGCTTTTGCATTGCACTGCTTTGAGAGATATTTGATAGCCTGCTTAGGTATGCACAAGTAACGGAACTTTTACGCATTTTTTTTGCCTTTTATTAGTGATAGTCATTTTTACCTTGAAGTTATTATTTGGCAAGGAAGGTATTAGTAAATCTCTATCCTGCTACTTATGTTATTCATGCACTAATATTTCATTCTCTGTTTGAACTCTTATTGAGGAACTCTTAGTAGTCCTTGAACATTTATATTTTATGGAGTTTGAGCTAAATTGATAATTTACTAATTTACTAATTTGACATCTACTCCTGTTATTATAAATCCAATTATTACTGACCGAAACACCTTTGGTGATAGAGCCATATATACCAAATATATCTGTTTGTATCTCGTCACTAGTTGTGGGGTAATATTAAATTGCATAATTGTCTTTGATTCTTTTCTGATTGTGTCAAGTTCTGTTGTTCCTAAATAATTTATCTACATTTACTTTTTTAAAATATGTTTGTAGTTTTTCAAGATTGTGAGGGTTAAACGTTCCACACTCTCTATATTCACTCAGTTCATGGTGTATTGGGGATATAACTTCCACACTGGGATACTTACGTAAGGTGGTAGTAATCATATAGCGAATAATTTCCTTTTGGTGGTTAAAAGTATATTGTATGAAGACTCGAACATATTTAACGAGTTAATCTTTAAGGCGATGCTTACCATTAGCCATTAGGCGGTCTGGTCATTCTGAATAAGGCATATTATGTTCACCATCATAGGCCTTTTAAGTTTTCACCTTTGCTAACATTCATGCTTTCACAAGTTAATAGGTTCATATACTACTTTGGCATAGAGATGGTCTATATTGTTAATTTAATGATCGATGATCTCCCATAATCATGTAGATTTTATCTTGCCAATATAAGTTACTTTGCTGTGGAGCACTTCTGGTTGTGGCTCTTGTATATTTATTAGATGATATCAAGAGTGCACAAATGTCTTTTCTCTTGGGCACGGCTCAAATGAAAGATGTTGGTATCAGGCTACATATCATGTTGACTTTTCTCTTGGGCACAGCTCAAATAAAAGATGTTGGTATCAGGCTACATATCATGTTGACGATAGTGGTCCATGTGTTTATTATGATGAACGTTTGATTGTGTACATCATTTTAAAAACACTCCCTCTGTTTCCCAAAAAAGTATATTTGAAAATCGAACAATTTAAGGCAACTTTATGTTTCTATATTTACCCATCGCTAACTCAAAGTTATAAACCATATCTTCATGTTGTGTAAGAACATGCAATTTTGTGGCTTAACTTTTTCTAAGGGGCTCTTATTGGGATCCCCCCCCCCCCCCCCCCCCCCCCCCCTAAACACGCACATCCACCCAAAAAAGAAAGAAAGAAAGAAAAAGTAGGGACCATTAAACTGATGTGGATGTAGTATGATAGTGGACGTAGTTTTCTTTTTATTATACCTTACCTTTGATGGTACTTTAACTGTTTTTTACGAGTGTATTTCTGCTTGAAGGTGGTGAGGATAGTACAATCAAATTTATGGAAAGTCAAAGCCTTATCAGTACCAGCATACCTCTTCTGGAAGAATCATATACTTATGGAATTGTAGAACATCCCTTCCCGCTTAATTGCTTATTGAGGAATTGTAGAACATCCCTTCCCGCTTAAGAATCAGTATGTTTGTACTCTTGTTTATATTATATATATATATATTTTTCATTTTTCATTGTCTTGTTTAAAATACACTTCCATTGCTCATAATGTCTATTGTCCAGATGATTCTAAAGCTGATCTGTGCTCTGGTAGCGATGGTCTCTCAATATTTTGGCGTTTATGGTGAAGGAAAGTTCGAGTGGGGTTATGCGTAAGATTCTCTCTCTCTCTCTTGATCTTTTTATAAAAACTCAGTAGGGATAATTTTACTCCAAGGTATAGCTGTTCTAATGCTGTTTCTTTATCTTGTGCTAAACTGCCAATTTATTACCAATCCAGTGTCATATTAGTTCAGAGAGTATATGATAAATTATTCTTTTTTCAGTTTCTCTACTTTCCTATAGTACATGAAAAGGGTCACATTTGCATTGAATTGAACATCAGTACCCTTTTGCTTTTGTTCTTGCGGTAATCTGTTATCAGCCCAGCTTGATGTTATTCCTGTATTTACATTTGTGTAATAATATACCATTTTCTGTATGTTTTCATGGCTTAAAACTATGTCATTTGGTTGCAGCTATCCATACCTGGCAGTTGTTCTAAATTTCAGTCAGAGCCGGGCATTATATTGCCTCATACAGTTCTATTCTGTTATCAAAGAGAAGTTGGCACCAATTAAACCCTTGGCCAAGTTTCTGACATTCGAGTCCATAGTATTCCTGACATGGTGGCAAGGTGTGGCTGTCGCATTTCTTTTCTCAATGGGAGCCTTCAAAGGGTCCTTGGCACAGGAGTTGAAAACACGTATGCAAGATTATATCATCTGTATTGAGGTATGCTACAAATTTACCATATATTGGATTTTGTTCATTTCCATCACAAAATAATACTACCTCAGTTTCAAAATATAAGCTCACTTGCCTTTGTAAAGTACAAAAAAAAAAATATAAGATCACTTGCCTTTGAGAATACTAAGGCAATTTTAGAAAGACAATTGATCTTATATTTTGGAATGGAGGAATCACATGGTTCATTTGAATAGTGCTTTGGTGATTAAAGAATGGGCGCTAAATATGGATACAAAATGATGTGTATGTGGTGGTTGGTTATAATCACTATATGGTTGATCAACAACTAATTACACTTCGATACATCATTTTGCAAGAGTTTTTTTTGTACGTGTAGCAGTATTTGTTTGACTTATCCCTATAACATAATCTGTTTTAGTTATACTCTTTAGACTAGCTGCACCCAGAATGTTAAATACAAGTGTCAGAAAGGAGTATGAAAACCATAGATGTTAAATTGAAACACTGAAGCTTTTACGATCAGTATATATGTGATTCTTTGTGATTTGCATGCTTACTGTATTGGGTATAGTAAAGCTTGCTGACTGACGCTTATATATTGTTATGGAGTATCCTTGGGGCAATACAGGGCACCTGTATCTTCGCTATCTGAATATTTTACCTACATTGGTAAATTGAAACAGTTGGCGGGTTTATTTGTGTTATCTAGAGAGATTTAAGTATCTTTGTAATGGAGCCACGGAGGTGCCCTAGTCGTAGATTCATAGTCATTTAGTTTCATAAATGCATGCAACTGTATATTAATATATTGTTATACTAGATGAGAGACCATTGACTAAACCAGAATTAGAACAGGAAGCACAAGAAGTCATCACATATTATTAGCTAAAAAATATTTAGTACTTATACTAGATAAATATGAAATTATGTAATACACAAGAACATGATAAAGAATAACATAATAAATTATGTGGATGTAAAACTTTTAATGTAACAGAGCCACTTAGGCTATGTTTGTTTGGAACTGAATGGTTGAATCGACTAGTCATTTTGTGCGTTTGTTTTGAATAAAAATAATCTGAATGGTGGCTGAATCGGTCAGTATTTTAGGTTAAATGATTAAGTCTATTTTTTTTTTGACTGAATGAATAAGTTCCAGCTGAATGAAGTTAAAAAAATAAAATACTAACTATTATATTAAGTAATATTAAATAAATTTACATCAACTTTGAATTTTTTCAGAGGGGTAAAATAGTAAAAATCTGTTATTCAGATATCTCAGACATGTCAATTATCAAACAACTTTTTTGATTCAGTATTCTGTTTCATTCAGATTACTTAAGTATTTAGAACTATTTCATTTAGTTTTAAACAAACACCCCCTTAATCATGTTGAATTCATGATGAAGTTATTCCACCAGAGGCTTTTCAATTTTAGGGAAAGCCAAGAAACGCTCCTATTTCACAGGAGGTGAAAGGGAAGGAGCTTATCCTTAAATATCCTGCCATTCTTCCTCAACCATGTACACTAAAGAAGAGAAATATAGCACACCTCCAAAGAAGATCTCCCTCGAATCCTTTGTCAAAATCTCAAAAATTGTTCTGAAGTATATCCTTTAATGAAGTTGGCTAACACAATTACCCCCAAGAATTCCAAGAATTTTAAACCAAATCTGCTGTCCTGTTGGGCAGTGGTATAATAGAAGAAAAGACTTGGTGAGCAGTAGCATATAATTGCAACTATGTTTGAAGTTTGTCTTCTCAAAAATTTGCTTCCATTGTTTGAAATCACGTGCCATATGTTTGAAGTTTGTCTTCTCAAAAATTTGCTTCCATTGGGTGAATTATTTAGTTTGGGAAGTGATATTTCCGTAGGTTTTTTTATATTTCCACATATAGGGCCCACTGTTTGATTAAAACCAATATTGCTGGCAAAGTTAAAAGATTGGTATTCCATATTTTCCCTCAACATCTACCAAGATATCCATTCTAGATTACTCTCAGAAGCAGCTTTCAAATTCTTCCATTCCCATTCTCTCTATATGTATAAAATCTGAAGTCTTTCCCTTCCCGTTCTCTCTCTTTCTATATTTATATATATATATATATATATATATATATATATATATATATTATGAAGAATCAACGATTCCATCTTGATATCGAAACAAATTTCATTTTTTCTGAAAATTACCAGAAGCTTTGCAATTAGAATCTAAACAAAGCTTCAAATCACACTCAATTTGGGGTTTAAACTTGGGCTTAATCCCACCTATAATCTTGAATGTATTCTTTAGATAAAGCTTCACATCAATATTATGAGTCCAAGAACTCTTCTCCAAATCAAACTTGAAAAATCTTTTGTACCCCAAGTACAAGAAAATAATGTCCTTAATAGAACAAGATTGTAGTAGATGGTGTTGTTGGTGGAGAAGAGATCGAATTGGAGGAAAGAGATGTCGATTACCTAGAACTTAACTGAGTGGCGGAAGGCGAGTCACAAAATGTTATGACAACACCCAAAAGAAAAGATGGTGCAGATGATTTGAAACATAAAATTGAAGCTGCAGCTTTGACACAGAGGAGAGAGAATGGAAGTACTGGGAAGGAGGTTGCAGATTTTGGGGGGTAAATTTGGTACAACAATGCTTTAATATTGCTGGCAATGTTGGTTTAACCTAGCAGCTAGTCCTACATGCAGAACTATAAAAAAAGCCTGTGTAAATATCAGTTGCCATTTTGTTTTTATGCATGTAGAAGTAGAAGTTGCAACCTTCCTTAGCTTGAAATACCAAGCAGTTTTTATAGACTTTTGATTTGAACGTGTCAAACAGATGGGTATTGCTGCTGTGGTGTACCTATATGTTTTCCCAGCAGTACCTTACAAGTGAGGAGAAAGATGTGTCCGTAATGCCGCTGTGATACCTGATTATGCATCTCTTGGAACAGATCCAGAGGAGGTTAGAGACTGTGAAAGATATACTAGGATACACCTTGGTCGACAAGATGAGAGAGAAAAGCGTTTGAATTTCCCTCAGTGTTCGTGATGTGGTCATTGGAAGTGGTGAAATTGTGATATTATTGCTTCTCAGTTCTAATAACAAATTGAATTGCGCTGTCACATGTTTTTTTAGATTGTTGGTGACATGAAGTTCACAGTTTTGCACATTGTAGAACCAGTTGAAAGAGGACTTTCAAGAATAAATGAAACATTCCATCAGATATCTGAAAATGTCAAACGGCGTGAGCGAAAAAAGAAGGGATGACAGATATTTAATCCTCTTGAATTCTTGGACCAAAGAATTTTCTGAAGTGCATGACAACCTTATAGATGGCAGTTCCAGCGACAGCAGTTTAGCCGATGTTAAGAGACAGCATACCCAATCGAAATCTTCAGCATATCGGTTAAGACGCAGATAGTTCTCGCATCAAGAGTAGGATTCATGTGACAATCTTAACTCTTGTCATTTCTGCAAAACATGAATATAATTTGGTGAGTTAGCTTATTATTTCTCAGTTAAATAAATAGATGAGTATTACTGTATTTTTCAATCGGATGCTTTGTTCATCTTTTTGCAGGTTGGAGTACCTGGAAGATCAGTAACCTTCATTCTTTTCACTATATATGGAAATATGTAACTCTGTCTTGAAGCATGCCTACTGATGAGATGAACGAACAGGTACTATTTTGACTTGTACTGCACTGGAAAACAGTTGCATACCAAAAATAACATACATGGCCATGTATATAACCATTAGATTACTTTTCACATACAAAGAACTTGGTAAACATAACACGTGTATACTATACACTAACCACATGCTTACAAAACTATTACTTAGTTGTAATGCTTCTTGGAGGACTCTTTCGGGGTGTCGTCGCTTGTTTGTTTTTTGGTTAATTAAATTTAGATCATTCAGGCAAAGGTGAAAATGAAGGTAAAAACAAATATGGTGCTCCCTTGTCTGTCCCATTTCAGATGTTTGTGAGAAATTATTGACCGTATTGTGAAATTATTCCACAGTATTTTTCACCATTCATCTCAATAATAGTATTGATCAGAATTAACAAATTTTATGAATGCGATTATTTACTTATTTTTTGATGCAGTATAAGTAAAATAAATTTTTGTAATCAAGCACAAAATTGCAGTACAAATAAAGATGCACTAACGGTGAGAAAGTACAATGATAAAAAAAATGTTACTTTCTTTTCCTCCATTTATGGGATAATACGAAATTGGGATTATTGCAATTGTGGGATAATGTTACATTTTTGGAATTTTTGGACGGTACAAGCTCTAGTGCTCTACCATGCTTCTGGGGATACACTTTTGGTCTCTGATGGTTCCTTTCTTTTCCTCCATTTATAAATAAATAATAATAATAATAATATAATCTCACCTTGTTAAGCTGCTGAGCTAATTTCCTCTTCGTTCTTTCTTTTTTTACCTGAGTTGTTCCAAAATTAGATATTTATTTTGACTATTTGAACTCAAATTACAAAATTTCAATATTAATATTAATACAATTTTGTTTTAAGTTTTGAAAACAAAAAATATGATAATGAGCAGCAATATATGATAATTGTGCATGCGTTAATAACCGAAAGGGATTCTTTCTCCTGATTTGGATAGACGTATTCTTTTTATGTTGAATAGTCTGAGATCCTAATATTGTTTTGAAGAAGGGTATGCATACCCTTCTGCAGATTTATACAAATTAAGACTATAAAAACAATATTTAAATTTAAAGGAGAAATATTAATATTAACTAGATACAACCCCGCGCGTTGTGGCGGGATTATTTATTTTGTTAAAATATATAATATATAATTAAAAATTGTTTACTGTCTGATTTGGAATAAAAGAGTTGGTCTTTATTTATAAGGTGAATAAAATACGTGTTTAGATCAATTACCCATTAATTTGGGATAATATCAAACTGGAATTATGAGATATAATATAAATTTGGAATTATGGGATATGATTATGGGATATAATATAAATTTGCAATTGCAGTAATTTTGGGATATAATATTAGTTTAGATTTATATATATGGGACAATGTTATATTTTTTTGTGTGATTAAGGAATCTTTTAAAAAAAATATGCGAGAAAATTTTCTGTAAATAAAGCTCAAAAGCTCAATTATGGGATAATATTACATATTTTTTTGTTTGAGAATTATTTTTTAAAAATCCCAAATTCAAATTATTGGATAATATCAGATATTTATGTGTCAGAGTTATTTGCAAAAATGTTATAATAAAACAAATTCAAATTAGTAGATAATATAAATTTGGAATTGCTGCAATATTGGGATATAATATAAGTTTATATTTGTATACGTGACATATTTATGGATAATGTTACATTGTTTTGTGTGAGTATGGAATTAAAAAAAATGTAGATGTAATTATAATAATTCAAAAACCAAATTATTAGATAATATCAATTTAGAATTGCTGTAATTTTGGGATATAATCTCAGTTTAGATTTATATGCGTGGCATGCTTATGGGATAATGCTACATCAATTTGGTCCTTAATATCAATTTTTTTTGAGTCCTTAATTACTGGATAATATCAATTTGGATAGCTACAATATTGAGATATAATAGTAAAAATGTAAATAATGATGGTTTGACACGTGTATGTAATTAATGCAGGAGAGAACCTGAGTGATCCAGTGGTTGACACTTGGCAGAAGCTAGTGTCAATGTACTACGTTTTAGTATATATAAAGTATATATAATAGATGCGCATTACAAATTTTTTTGCAGCTAAAGAAATTAGATCTCATAGCAAAGGGGAAGTTGCTATGCTCAAATCTTAACACACCTTATATATTGAATCTCCACCGCTCAGTAGATTTTCGCATCAGATTCTGCATATTATATGTATATTTTCACCAACCAACAAACAAATATATAAAAGCAAACACCAAATAACAAATTGTAACAACCATCTATATAATAAGATAGGACCAATTTTGAATCTTGCAGCAATACAAATTTTGGGAAACAAACAAAATCCCACCCAAATTATATTTCGCCCTAATCTTTCTCCCGCCTCTGTTTTTCCTCAGTGACCAATTTTGAATCTTGCAGCAATAGAAATTTTAGGAAAGCGTTCTCCACTCTTCCAACTTAATCTCACACAAACAAAATCCCGCCCAAATTATATTTCTCCCTATTCTCTCTCCCGCCTCTGTTTTCCCTCAGTGACACCGACTCAGTTGTTGCAACTCCAAGGGTCATCAAAATCCTCTATTGCGTACTCATCTTTGGCACTCCGTCTTGCTCCTCCCGCCGTTGACCATCGCAGACCATCTCCAGACTCCTTAAAGGCATATATTATATAGATTTTTGCCAATCATTGAGGAGATTTGCTCAAGGAATTAAGTGTTTATTGAGTCTGTTTTCCATTTTTTGAATGTATTTGAGTTGAGCTTAGTTGTTGTGCAGAGTTTGTGCAAATTAATAAGGACGAAAATTATGAAATCTATCCACAAAAATAATGCACATATCATGTTCGATAAATTGTTTCTTATAGATTCTTATAGTTTCTTACCTCAATAATTTGAACAGAATACCCGAAGAATCTGCAGTTTGGTTCAAATCTTGGACCGAAGGGAAATAAAGTAAATAGGTTCTCTACTGTACTATGGTTCTCTACTGTAAATGAAGTAAAATTGGCTTCAAGCTATTCCTTCACAATAGACTGTATATGAGATTGTTCTGAGATTTAGGAATTATAGCATTTGTGACCACAACACCACATACTCCGGTGACTGTTATTGAGGGGGGGAGCTGCGGGGGAGCTGCGGAGGAGCTGCGGAGGAGCTGCTGTCAGCGTCGACCAAGCATGCTGCGATGCTGAGGAAGGCCGCCGTGTCGTCTTTGGTGGCAGAGGATTATGCGCGGAGGATGGAGATAGGTAATGCGAAGGTGAGTTTTGGATTTTGTATTGAATTTTGAGTTTTGATATTGGAATGTTTTGTGGCATTGGGGTTTGTTGTTGCTTTTGGTAGTTTAGAACTGTATTTGTAGCTAATTTTTGAATGTTGTGCGGCATTGTGATTTGGTTGTGATTTTGTTAGTTTAGAACTGTTTTAGTTTCTTGATTGACGTGTGGAATTTGATTAAAAAAAATTATGGAAAGAATTATTGTATTTGTTGGGTAATTATATTGTTGTCGTGTCGGTTTCTGTGTGCTATATAGGGCTTTACAGGATTGGGAATGAAATGTGATAATTTCTCCAACTATGTGCTATTAAATCTTACAGTCTGTTATTGAATTTTATACAGGTTCATATTGCTGGATAATTGATGTATGCGGCTAAGGATATGTGGTCTTACGTCTTCTAATTTGATCATTTTGTGATAAGACTGTTATACTGGTGTTAAAATAATCAGTAGTTAAAGTTTTGGTTTATGTTGTCGTATTGGGTCCAACTTGGCTGGTAGCTATTTGGGATTATTATGTAGACAAATGAATTATTAAAAAAATCTATTGATGATTCTCTTTGTTTTGCAATAGTAAATGCTTAGTTCATGGAGAATTTAGATACTTTGTTTTAAGAAAATTTAGTAAGAAAGTTCACTTCTTAAAGATACTTTGTTTTAAGAAAATTTAGTAAGAAAGTTCACTTCTTAAACTACATATTATTTATGCTGTAGAATGTTTTTTGATAGACTGTCTCACTATTTAAACTTCTATTATCAGTCAAAATATTCTTTTATTGACGCGGAGACGAGAGGGATGACATATGGCCATATGGGTTTGGGGAGACAACACATTAAAGATAGCTGTAGCATTAACCATAGTCTAATTTGTGATTTCTTCTCGGGTTAACCTGGAAGGCTAAACGACGATTACTTGAGGTACTCCCTCCACCCATTATTACTTTTCACGGTGCTTATTTTCTAATTTGTGATGTTTTTTAACTTCTCCTGCTGTAATTTGTGATTATTTTCTAACTTCTCCTGCTGCTTTCGATTTTTTGTTGCAGCATCAAAATCGAAATGGATTACAAGTATGTGATGTATGTGATGAACTAAATTCCGTTTGTTTGTTTTAACCTAGTAGAGGAAATTTTGTGATGTAAATTTCATACCAGTGATGACAAGTATGTGATGTAAACCCAACCCCTTTGTTTGGGTTAGACCAAAGCTTCATATCAGTGGGTTGCTATATTATTTGTTAGTGGGTTGGTTTATTTTGTGATTGAAATTTGGTTTATTTTGTGGGTTTATTTTGAGATTCAATATATATTATTTGTTATTTTGATTTGGGTTTGCTTGGTCTCAATTGGTCTTTTTCTGGGATTTTGTTTAATTTGGTTTATTTTGTGATTCCGATTTGGGTGTGCTTAAGAATTTTAGTGTTTCACTCAGTCAAACACTTGAGTTTTATTGCAAGTAAATTCTAAAATTGTAAGATCATGCTTTATTGTATAGATATACCCTTTCTATGAGTTTATCTGCACTAAAGGGAAAATGCAAGTAAATGATACTTTAATAGATTGTGATGGATGTGCAAGTAAATGATATAATTTTACTGTGAAAAAATTAGGACACTTGAGCTTTCTATCTTCTATTTTAGGAGAGTTGATACTCATTATATAGATTTTTAATTTTTTTAACAGAGATTTGAAAATTTTTGGTTATGTGGGATATCATTTGACAAACATTGATTATCTTAATTTCAGAAGAGAATGACTCTCATAGTGATAATTATTGATTGCACAATTATCATTCTTTTTGCCTACAATTTTTAGTTTTTATCATTTAATGTCTCTTTCACTATTTGGTTTATTTGCTTTTCAAGTCATTGTGTTCCCATTATAACAAGCCACGTCATTTTGTTCCCATTATCCTGCGCAATTGGAGATTTTTGTTAGAAAATGACCAGGTAAATCATGCAAGTTACAACAAAGAATTTATATTTATGTATATTTATATTACTTTTTTTTTATTATTCTTTTTGCTATAATGTGTCTAGCAATTTTGGACTAATTCATGAACTGCACATTTTGAAAAATTTTAGCTACGAATAGAGCAGAGGGAGTATCAGTACTACCAGATGTTGGTGAATGGATTTGTTGATTTGTAAAATTTAAAATTGGATATATATGTGAGTATGTAGTTGGTCTCAATTAGTTCTTTTTTGGGGTTTGAGTTTGATTTGTTATGTGGATTTTGATTTTGAAAAGATGATGATTGTGAGTTCGGGTTGCGGAGTAAGGAACATAGGTGGTGGAGTTTATATTAGTTTATGCATTATATAGAAACACAAGCACGTATCGAATATAGATTATGCAAATGAAATTTGATAAATAGTAGTCTTTCAATTAGTTTCACAGACCATGTCAAGTGTTGAACCTTATGCATTGTCCATTTAGTGTCTTCTTAAGTTTATTTACATGTCGTTGCGAATTTTCTTCTCTTCTAAATTCTAATGGTCTTTACCATTGATTGTTTTTAATAAGTGTATATGCATGTGATTTTACAGCTACTTTACTTTGAACAAGATGTTAATGGAAGTTATGGTTTGGCTCTACAGGTACTTTAATTTTTAGTTGCATTTTCTGTTATTTTTGCCCATTAGTGTTCAAATTTGTTGTTATTTTTGTCTATTAAATAACAGGTAATGTATTATTTTTTGAATTTTAATTTAATTTTCATTACACCGTGCCTTTAGGCACGGGTAATTACTAGTTATGCAATATGGTAGAATTTCTAGTATATTAGAATTAGATTTATTAGATTTACACACACAGATGTGTGTATCTAATTAAAGGATAAATAAAAATTTGGGAACCAAAGCAAATTGGCATTAATTATAAATAAATTACCTTATACAAGAGAGAAATTGAATTTCCTTCTTGTAGAAAAAAACCTAGAAGTGGAAGTAGATGAGGGCTAGAGAAGATGAGAGAGATAAAGAGGAGAGATGAGTGTTGTTATAGGAAAATCTAGAAGTGAAGGGAGATGAAATCTCAGGGATAGCTAAGGAGAGCTTAATTATTGCAAACAACATTAAAAATAAGTTGCTCCCAAACACCTTAACAATAAAGTACAACTTAAAAGTGACTAATTTGAAGCATATTTTGTTTTACCAAATTACACTTAGTATGTCATATTTTTTTCTCTAGATGGTATTTTTAATTTCTTAAAACTAATTGTTATATGAGAGAAACTAATGTACTAAAAAAATTATAAAATTAAGAAAGTATTCAATGAGGATAATAATATAAAAACTATCTCAAATGAATTAAAATAATACGATCAATATTCTGTTTGTTTTGGTGTGTGGTTGTATATATATATATATATAATCAGTTATAAATGGAGTAACTAATTAAAGAGAGTATTATTTTACGAGTAATATAGTATTTTATTTTTAAACGACAAAAGATGAAGGTTTCTACTGGTTGTTGGTAAAGAAACAGAATGTATTAGCGTTAGAAAATTTTAAAAACAATAAAAGTAGGCTTACTGTATAGCAGAAAATATATGAAGGAGAGAATTGTTGTTGGTGTGATTTGGAATGAAAGAGGTGGTCTCTATTTATAGGGTGAAAAAAACGTGTTTTCATCAATTACCAATTTGGAATTGCTTACGTGTTACAATATAAAATCAATTTGAATTTGTTGTAATCTTGGTATATAAATATCAGCTTAGATTTGTATGCTGCAATTTTTATTTTTATAATATCATAATATAAAAATGTTAGGCGTGAAAATTGTGAGTGTAAAAATAATTTCAGATTTTGTGAGAATAGTATGATTTGTTAACTGTAATTGAAGAAAATGAAAATATCAATTATGAGATAAGTTTTTGTGTGAGATGCATGTGTAAAATTAATTTTAGATTGTTGTGAAAAAATGTGTTTATATCAATCACCCATAAAATTGGGATATTATCAATTTGGAATTGTTTGAATGTTGCTATATAAAATAAATCAGATTTGTTGCAATCTTGGGATATAAATTATTTGAGAGTTATGGAATAGTTTATAATTTTTATACGTGACATATTCATGGGTAATATTACTTTTTTTTTTTGTGCAAGTATGGAATTAATAAAATTAGAAATTTTGTAGGCGTTATTTTTGTGTGTGTGTGTGCGAATATGAGTGTAAAAATAATTTTAATTTTTGTGAGAATAGTGTGATTTGTTAAGTTTAATTGGAAAGAATCGAAGAAATTGAAAAGGCTAAATATGAGATAATATGAAATAAGTTATTGTGTGAAATGTTGGTATAAAATTAATTTATGATTTTGTGATTTTATTTTTTTATTTTTTTTATGTGTAAGTGAAAGAAGTTAAAAATTGGGAGTAATAAGTAAATAGGAAGTGGGTAATTGATACGTGTTGGGTAATTAATGTTGGTGGGGAGTAGACCAATTGAGAGAGTGACATTTGGCAGTTTCCTAGTGTTAATATAATTAATATTGGGGGAAGTTAACTGCATGGGAGATTGACACTTGGCATAATATGGTGTTAATATACTATTTTTTAATATATATAGCTAGCTTCAGACCCGCGAGATGCGGCAGGATTATTTATTTTGTTGATTATAAATTTATATATGAGTTTAACAAAATAAAATACAATAAGAGAATGATATATATCTAATTTAAAAATTTATCAAACAAATATTTAATAAAAATAACTCGTATTATTATGATCCATTGTATATAATTACGTAATCATTTATTCTCATCAAAAAATATTTTATACTAAGCCAAAAGATCAAATAAACAAGCCTTGCAAAGCCACATATTAATATTAAATAAAAATAAGACATTAGTGTTTTAGGGAAAAAAAACAACTCCCTATTTCGGCGTAATTACTATCGTGGAGTCAAAATGTCCGTTCACTCAACCACAACACTTGCATATATGTTGCAACTCCGCACAACTTACATTTTCCAACTTACAACAACCAACACCATTGGGAAAAACTCCAAAAATTTATTATTATTATTATTCAAAGTTTTATACCTCAAGGAAAACTCCAAATTTTATTATTATTCAAAGTTGATGCTAAAAAATATGAAGAAGTAATAGGGGGTAGGATTGAGAGTTTGCCGAGTTTTTTTTTTTACTTCGCAATTGGATTTTTGTTCGTTCGAGATGGTTTTGCAAATGCAGCTTCTAGATTTACCAGTAAAGATTAAAACTGGTTATAATAAGAATTTCAAGAGATTTAAGAATAAAATATTTTGGTTTTACAATAATACTGAGCAGCGAAAAGATAATAGCTAGAAACAGTCAAACCTTTCCATATTAAATTGTGAAACACTTCTTTGAAAACTACATTTTTTGTAGTATTGCATGTTTGTCCATCGTTCTCACAAATTAGGATTTTCAATCCACTTTTGCTTGTAACTCTTGATGCAGTCCAACATGTGAGAGAGATTGCCCTCGACTCTTATTAATTGTCATGGAAAAGCAAAACAACCAAGGGAAATTGTCTTCTTTGGAATTATAAAGGTAATCTAAGGTCTGACAGTGTTAAGACCAAGCGAGGTATGAAAACTCTGTGTCCAAAATTGCTTCATGAAATTACTTTTGCTTCTATCACATGTTTTCCCAATTGAGTTATTATTAATCTCGTACCATTGCACAAACTGGAACACTGATCTATATTTATCATAATATTAAATATTTGTAAATGTTTTTGGTGTGATGTCGCAAGCACCCAAAAATAAAATCTTACTTTGAAAAAAAATAAATATGTAGTAGTGCAAGTAAGAGTCGATCCCACAGAGAATGATTATTTAATTTTATGTTTTTGCAAACAAGAATTGGGGGGTTTTTAATTAAAGAAATAATAAAATTAAAATTAACTAAAATAATCAAGCAAATAATTTAATAAAGTAAATGAGAAGAAAAAGCCTTGATTTAAGTTAATATCCACCATCAAGAATTTACAACTGATCACTGATGCAAGAATAACTCAATTCATATTTTAAATATTCAACGTGGAATAATTACTCCCATTCGAATAATTTTCCTATCTCTCCTTAATTTTAGTTAAGCAGAAACAAGCGATCTAAATAACCCTTACTACCAAATAATCTCAGACAAGCGCTAAAGATTTAACTTAGTAGTAGCATAAAGAAATAAAGAGATCGTTGAACTAAACAACACAATCCAAGCGTCTGCATTTAATCTAGATGAATATTTTTTCTAAGATATAATAATATTTTGATAAGCAAAATAATTATTAATCTTAGTTGCTTCGCAAATTAAAGTGACCAAACAATTACGGATTTGATATTTAATTTTGCAGTATATTTCAACGAATAATAAACTAGTATGCATCCTAGCAATTAAACGAATTAATCATAAAATTAAACACAGAAAAATATCCAATACTCAAAATATAAATTGAACAATTAAAATAAATTAGATCTCACAGTGTATAAATCTTGATGGCTTCAATCACTTAAACCAAGAAAAAGAATTTAGCTACTCATAATAATAGAGAGCATCAAATAATAGAAGAGAGAATTTTTATTTTAAGAAAAGTTGTGTCTTACATTGTGTCTCAAGCCCTCTATTTATAGGCTCCAAAATCCTCCTAAACCTAATAGGATTTACAATTAAAAATAAAAGAAAAATAAAATAATTATTATCCTAACCCTAATTGAAATTCTAAATAAAATATTAAAAATAAAATAAAGAATTATTGCTTCCTTTTCCAAATTAAAATTGGATTTTTATTCTACTGATTTGTTGCATTGCAGTGTAGGAAATCCAAAATAAGGAAGGAAAAGGAACAAAACTGCCAGCCACGCAGAGAGAGAAAAAAACTGCAGCACGCCACGCGTAGCCGCCAGCCGGTTTTTTACTTTTTTACCGTTGGCGCGTGTATCACACGCGCCTGATGCTGAGTAACCCGCTCCGCGCATTGCGCGCGTTTTGCTGACAGATTACCTCCGCGCATTGCGCGGAGTGTTGCCACAACCCATGCAGCCAAACGACGCCGTACCATGTCCGGGTTTTGTCATCCTTACGCGCATGGCGCGAGTTGCCCAACTTGCTGATATTTACCATTTTGCCATCAGACTTTAGTTTTCCTACAAAAATAAATAAAAATTAATTATAAATAAATAAAAATAATATAAAAATACTAAAAAAAATAAAAACACATAATAATAAATAAAACACCTAAAACACTAAAAATAAATAAAAACACATAAATAAAAAGAGATATAAAAATACTATAAAATTACTAAATTAACTAAAATCCTATAAAATCTAGTAAAACCAAAATGAGTTAAATAATTAAACGTTTAAGCATACAATAAATATAAAAACTAAGTATTAGGGAATAAAAATATCGTATAATTTAACTCTATCAAATACCCCCACACTTAGCTTTTTGCTCGTCCTCGGGCAAAACAAAAATAAAACTATAAAAATAAAACTGATAACCAAACAACTTACTCGAGCAATAGATTAATATAAATTTCAACATCAGCCTCAAAGATTTTTTAAATGATAACTCAAAGAAAATTTCAAAACCATGCAAAATCTAGAACTTTAACATATTTATCAATTTTACTTTAATCGAGATCTTTTGTGTGTGTGTGAATCCAAATATATCGAACTAGCAAAAACTTAGATCCGCTCACATAATTAAATATCTCATAAATGATATCAAAAATGCTTAGTTTAACAACAATACTCTATAGTCTTACTTTTCTCATCATTTTCCATTAATATAGACACATATAACTAGAAGATCAAAAGGTTTTAACAATTATATACACTAGGATTATTAATATGCATTTTTTTTCAAATATATTTTTTTTTCATTTGTTTTTTCTTTTAATGGGTGCATTTTATGCACCATCCCATTTTTTTTTTCTTTTTTTTTTTTTCCACGGTGAGTGCATTTTATGTTCCATCTCACCAACGAGTGCGTTTTACGCTCCATCTCGCTTTTTCATGTGTTTATGAGTGAGTGCGTTTTACGCTCCATCTCAACCCACCACAAGATTTTTCTTTTCAATAATAATCCTAGAAAAATTACCTAAATCATCTTTTCCAAATTATATTTGGCTTATATTTCACTTCAAATAATGATCAAATAAGATATAGAGTTCAAAAATATCTTTCATAAGCATTTAACCATATAAACTTTCTCTAAATTAAAACTGGCTCAAACAAATGGATATAAGTGCATAAAAATTTAAAAGGATCTCAAACAAAGTAATAATCAATAAAAAGTCAAAAATTCAAACTAAGCAAAAATTTATCCTTTTTCCAAGAGTTATTAAATAAAAATCAAAATTTTATCATTGGCTAAAAATTTAAAATTCAATTAACTCATTGCTTAAGTGACACATCCTAAAAATAAAAATAAAAAACTACCCCATTTTCGTAGGAAACACGGTTACACTTAGCATGTGCAACAAGCCTTTAAACCCCAAGGTTACCCCAAGTGGACGAGTTTTGTCTCGTGAGGGTTTGCAGTGAATTTACCCACAAAATTCAAAATTTCAATTTTTTTTTAAAATTTCCTAATTTTTTTTTTTAAAACAAAATTTTAAAATTCCCTAAAAATAAAATAAATATCATAAATCCCTTCCCCCACACTTAAAATTTACATTGTCCCCAATGTAAAATAAAATGCAAAGAAACAGGCATAAATAACTATAAAAAGAAAAAGGTAAAGAAATGTAAATCTGATTTCTTGGGTTGCCTCCCAAGCAGCGCCTTTGTTTATTGTCAGTGGCTCGACAACATGCTTAAACACTACGTTACTCCTTCCTCTTAAATTTTGACCATTTCATCCATCTTTACTCCATTTATCATTGTCTTGTTAAAACTCCCTTGCAGTGGATATGAATGTTCTACTCCCTCTTCAATGAACATATATTCGAGACGATTAGGGAGAGGCTTCAAATCTGGAATGTAATCCTGCAAAACAAAAGGTAAAGATTTCTTGTTAGGAATTGGTAAGTCAAAATATGGATCATTACCTGTTTTCGGAGAACCATTCACAGCCGCAATAGTGTTCTTTAAATCAGCACTCAAGACTAACACCTCTTTCTCTTTCCCAAGATTTGGACTAAATGTCGTTTTCAATTCACCATTTCCATCAATTTTAGAAACTTTTGCTGCTAAATGATTAATCACATCAACAGAATAAATAGGATTATGACATTTCATGGCATCAAAAATATTAAATTTAACAATTTCGTCATCAAACTCCATTGTCAGTGTACCACTATGAACATCGATCTTAGTCTTGGAAGTCTTTAAGAAAGGTCTTCCCAACAAAATAGGAGCATTTTGATCACCGTTTTCCATATCAAGCACATAAAAATCAGCAGAAAAAATCAAATTATCTACTTGCACAAGAACATCCTCTACTATACCCTTAGGATAAGTGTTAGACCTATCAGCCAACTGAATCACAGTACAGTTCCATTTAAAGGTTTAAGTTGCAAAGAAGCATATATAGAATATGGCATGACATTAATAGATGCTCCTAAGTCTAACATGGCTTGTTCAAATCTAGTGTCACCTATCTTGCAAGGGATAGTAAACATTCCTGGATCTTGGCATTTTGTAGGGAGTTTTCTTTGAATTACGGCAGATACATTCTTTCCTACTTGTACCTTTTCATATCTTTTAAGTGCTTGCTTTCTCTTGTGTGTACACAATTCTTTCAAAAATCTGGCAAAGCGAGGTACTTGTTTAATAGCATCTAACAAAGGAATTTTTACCTCGCAATTATGAAAAGTTTCATATAAGTCTGAGTCTTTCTCGTATGTCCTTTTTTCTGTTAAAGCAAGAGGGAAAGGGGGTACCGGTTTATACTCAGAGAGAGGTGGAAATTTATGCTTAGGAGTACCATTTTCGCCTAGAACACTGTCTTCCTCCTTACTGTTGTCTACCTCCTTATTGTCCATTCCTGTTTTGCTTTGCTCTTTCGGCGCAGACTCTGTCTTTGCTGGAGTTTCGATCTCTTTACCACTTCTCAACGTGATTGCACTAACATTTGCTTTTGGATTCGCCATTGTTTGCGTGGGTACTTTTTTTAGAATTTTGCGCCTCCAATCTATTGATGGCAATTGTCATTTGTCCCATCTGTGTTTCCAAATTCTGCAAATTCGCCTTCGTTTCCTGTTGAAATTGCAAAGTGTGAGTGCTAATTTGTTTAACCAAATCCTTTAACGACACATTAGAATCAGATGTTTGGCCCTGTTGTTTGTTAGGATATGACTTCTTGTATTGTTGGTAGCTTGAGAAATTTTGGGTCACAGATGGATTCCCTTGTGGATTTCCATAGCCGAAATTCGGATGATCTCTTCAACCTGAGTTGTACGTGTTCGCGTAAGGATCATATCTTCTTTGTGGTTGACCAGGAAAACCACCTACTGCATGCACTTGTTCGTGGGACTCCTCTTGAAGAGTGGGGCACATATCCGTCGGATGTCCTACGACCGCGCAAATTCCACAAGCTTTCACTTGTTGCATATGACCTACAGCCATTTGACGAACAACGGAGGTTAGACTATCAATTCGTTGCTCAAGTGAAGAAATATTTACCTCATTAACATTCTTGGATGAAAAATCAAGCTTAGTGCCAAATTGTTGGGAGTTAGCAGCCATGTTTGCAATTAAGTTCCTTGCAGCTTCGGGCGTTTTGTCCACCAAAGCTCCTCCACTGGCAGCATCGATCATGCTCCTATCAGTAGACATGAGTCCTTCATAGAAGTATTGGATAAGGAGTTGCTCGCTGATTTGATGGTGGGGGCAGCTCGCACATAGTTTCTTGAAACGTTCCCAATATTCGTATAGAGACTCTCCATGGTTCTGCCTCACACCACAAATGTCTTTTCTAATATTGGTTGCCCTTGAAGCTGGAAAATATTTCTCCAAGAATAGTCTTTTCATCTCTTCCCATGTGGTGATGCTTCCGGAGGGTAAGTAGTAGAGACAATCCTTAGCCAAATCCTTTAAGAAAAATGGAAAAGCTCTTAGATTGATTTGCTCTTCAGTCACTCCAGAAGGTTTCAGACTTGTGCACACCATATGGAATTCCTTTAAATGTTTGTGAGGATCTTCACCTACAAGGCCATGAAAATTTGGCAATAGATGGATTAGTCCCGATTTTAATTCAAAGGAAGTGTTAGCATCTATATTTGGAAAAATTATGCTTAAAGGTTGTTGATTCAAATCAGGGGCCGCAAGCTCTTTCAAAGTTCGATTCCTAGCCATGATTTCCATCTTTAACCAGCACAACTCAAATAAAATATGAAAACTAGAAAAAAGAATAAAATAAAAAATAAAAATAAAAATAAAACTATATTTACTAAATTAAATAAATATTTACAAGAGCACAAAATTAAATTAAAATCACTCCCCGGCAACGGCGCCAAAATTTGGTGTGATGTCGCAAGCACCCAAAAATAAAATCTTACTTTGGAAAAAAATAAATATGTAGTAGTGCAAGTAATAGTCGATCCCACAGAGAATGATTATTTAATTTTATGTTTTTGCAAACAAGAATTGGGGTTTTTTAATTAAAGAAATAATAAAATTACAATTAACTAAAATAATCAAGCAAATAATTTAATAAAGTAAACGAGAAGAAAAAGCCTTGGTT
This sequence comes from Hedera helix, assembly GCA_947179155.2. Classification (NCBI taxonomy): domain Eukaryota; kingdom Viridiplantae; phylum Streptophyta; class Magnoliopsida; order Apiales; family Araliaceae; genus Hedera; species Hedera helix. The sequence continues at coordinate 2,439,179 of OX359281.1, read as the reverse complement.
TAAGTTAATATCCACCATCAAGAATTTACAACTGATCACTGATGCAAGAATAACTCAATTCAGATTTTAAATATTCAACGTGGAATAATTACTCCCATTCGAATAATTTTCCTATATCTCCTTAATTTTAGTTAAGCAGAAACAACCGATCTAAATAACCCTTACTACCAAATAATCTCAGACAAGCGCTAAAGATTTAACCTAGTAGTAGCATAAAGAAATAGAGAGATCGTTGAACTAAACAACACAATCCAAGCGTCTGCATTTAATCTAGATGAATATTTTTCCTAAGATATAATAATATTTTGATAAGCAAAATAATTATTAATCTTAGTTGCTTCGCAAATTAAAGTGACCAAACAATTACGGATTTGATATTTAATTTTGCAGTATATTTCAACGAATAATAAACTAGTATGCATCCTAGCAATTAAACGAATTAATCATAAAATTAAACACAGAAAAATATCCAATACTCAAAATATAAATTGAACAATTAAAATAAATTAGATCTCACAGTGTATAAATCTTGATGGCTTCAATCACTTAAACCAAGAAAAAGAATTTAGCTACTCATAATAATAGAGAGCATCAAAGAATAGAAGAGAGAATTTTTATTCTAAGAAAAGTTGTGTCTTACATTGTGTCTCAAGCCCTCTATTTATAGGCTCCAAAATCCTCCTAAACCTAAGAGGATTTACAATTAAAAATAAAAGAAAAATAAAATAATTATTATCCTAATCCTAATTGAAATTCTAAATAAAATATTAAAAATAAAATAAAGAATTATTGCTTCCTTTTCCAAATTAAAATTGGATTTTTATTTTATTGATTTGTTGCATTGCAGTGTAGGAAATCCAAAATAAGGAAGGAAAAGGAACAAAACTGCCAGCCACGCGGAGAGAGAAAAAAACTGCAGCACGCCACGCGTAGCCGCCAGCCGATTTTTTACTTTTTTACCGTTGGCGCGTGTATCACACGCGCCTGATGCTGAGTAACCCGCTCCGCGCATTGCGCGCGTTTTGCTGACAGATTACCTCCGCGCATTGCGCGGAGTGTTGCCACAACCCATGCAGCCAAACGACACCGTACCATGTCCGGGTTCTGTCATCCTTACGCGCATGACGCGAGTTGCCCAACTTGCTGATATTTACCATTTTGCCATCAGACTTTAGTTTTCCTACAAAAATAAATAAAAATTAATTAAAAATAATTAAAAATAATATAAAAATACTAAAAATAATAAAAACACATAATAATAAATAAAACACCTAAAACACTAAAAATAAATAAAAACACATAAACAAAAAGAGATATAAAAATACTATAAAATTACTAAATTAACTAAAATCCTATAAAATCTAGTAAAACCAAAATGAGTTAAATAATTAAACGTTTAAGCATACAATAAATATAAAAACTAAGTATTAGGGAATAAAAATATCGTATAATTTAACTCTATCAGTTTTAAAATTTTCATAAAAATTTTGTGTGAGAGTTATGTGCAATTATGAGATAATTTTTAAACGACAAAAGTTGAAGATTTTTATTATTGAGGATGCGAAATCAATTTCAATTTTATAGCATAAACATAAAATAATGCAAAATGCAGATAAACAATTCAGATTTAATAAATGCACCTATTTAGAAGGAATGAAAAATCACAGTCAAATGGGAATGGAATAACTAAAGTCATATAATGCTCATTCCAAGTGACTAATCAAACATGAATGAATTCATTATGAAAGGAATTGTCAATCAATTCCCAGTCCATTCCATTACTTTAACATTACTACTCTTGAAACAGAATCTAGTATATGCATATGTTGCTTTTGAGTAATATAATAATCGTATACATGAATAAGTAAAGTAGATTTTGCTAGTTAAGTTTGATGCGTATTTTAGAATAGTCCAACATTGATTTAAAAATTTTGAACTCATAAAATTGATGATCAAGTCTACAAAATAGAGATGCACGACCAACCAAATTAATTGATCATTTCTTGAATTGTTAAATATTGCTACTGATGTCATTTGTTTTCAATATTCTTGATCCTTTTTTTCATACTATAAGTCTCATAAAAAAATATCGCCTTTGGTATATAGATAGATGTTAGTTCAATCAATATCATGGGAAGTCTTATATTAATACAAAAATAATATATATGTTTGATTCATATTTAAGACTTTTTTTCTTTTAATTTTTTTTCTTTACTTTGTTCTTTTGTTGTTGGTTTGATCAATTGCCACGTGCTGCATGCAGAGGGACTTCACTATACGACCTAAAGCGGATGGGGAGTTGAAGAAATGTCATGATATTAAATATTTTGTTAGGTGTAAAAAAAGTAATAAAATTTTTGTGTGAGAGTTATGTGTTATTATTGGTTAATATTTACACGACAGAAGATGAATGCTTTTATAGTATAAACATGAAATTCAGGAAAATGTAGATAAACAATTTAGATTTAATAATACTTCATGATCAACATTAAAACCAGAAAGTTTCATCCAAAACATCCACACTAACTACCCAAAACATGATAATGCTAAAGTTCATCATTGTTGCTAAAAATGACAACCATATCTATGTAAAATGGTGGATTGGTTCAAATTCATTTGAAGCAATCAAGTTGTCTCATCCTTCTCGACTTTGATCTTCTTGTACGAAATGTTAGTTGAGATTTCAACATTAGTTGACTGAGATCCTTGCACATTATTATCGCTGATTAAAGGTCTAGGCCTTTTACTTATAGGCTTAGCATCAACGTCAAATATAACATAAAATGATTCCCTCTGTATGGACTATAGGAACATGAATAAAACAGTATATAAAAAATGATGAAAATATAGAATAATAAGTCAAATAAATTTGACAAGAAGTACATGTGGTAAAAAGACCTAAGTTCCACCACATAAGCTTGTGTAAGCTTCAATTATTTTTTCATCGTCAGTCATTCTAGCAACTGTGAATGTTGTATAATTTGCCTTCAAATTATAAGACGTTGTTTATATTTTGAAAAGAAATCTCTTATGCAATAGTGAATCGAGTTCATCCGGGAAACGGTCAGAGTTGTCACCCTTTAATATATGACATAAATATGAATTAAAATCCGTTATTATATAATTTTAAGGTTGTATATAGAAAAGATGTAGTAACACTTAAGTTATAATTTTACCTTCAGTAATTGATCCCTCAATTTATAAGCTGATTTTCCTACTACTTGTTAGGCTTCACGATCAAACAACAACAAAAATGCGCTGGACGTATCATCTATAACCTTAACTTGAACTTTGAATCTGTGTCCCCCTCCAAATCTGGGCCCATACAACCCAAACTTGAGTTGTCAAAAGACTACAACAAAATTATTACAACGTTTAACAATACAGTGTATAATAATACACAACTAAGTCTTCACTATTATTGCCACACTATTTTACAACACGTGAAGACTACGATAGCTATCCCTCGGACTCTCACTCCATCCCCCGGCTAGACCCAGCTACGTTCTTATCTTCTGTTGAAAAATAATGGAACAAAAAGAAAGGGTGAGCTCAAATAGCCCAGTAAAGAATATCATGACTAAGATAGTGACGAATAAATTATCGTTAGCCTTCAACAGCTGAGTTTTTGATATAATACAATAGACTACAAAGTTTATATCAAAAACTGTAGTTAAATTCTTGAACAACGTTCAGATCAATAATTGCAGCGGAATGAGCAATCTATTAGAAGAATAATGCAGACTATAATGTCTACTCGCTTCTCTTTTTTAGAAAAATATCACCAACTTTTATCATCTGAAATACCATTAGTCATGATAATACAAATTCACAGTTCCTGGTTATAATCATGCAAATCAATAGTTCATCTTTGCACTACGGGCCAAAGAGAACTTTCACCACGTATCATAAAAGACACCGAACAGATGTATCGCCTTTAACCTATCATTTGTACAACAATTATATCGCATCTGTGCCCCCGACCATATATATTCACAATAACTTGATTTTTGATTATTAGTACAAATAACAGTGATACAAATGATGAACAGAAGAAGCAGAATAAACAATAAGTATCGAAAGTTTACTTTGTGCAGATTTAAATAATGTCTAAAATGTCAACATTATGTGAAGTAAAATTCAAAAATGATATTCAAGATCCACAGTTCAGAATAACGATTACAGTTCAATAGAAATGTTTAGAAAAATAGGAAATGAATACAAAGAGTAATTCACCAAACATGCGGTAATCCGTGTAGTCAGGTTATTCTCAGAGATTAATAAGGAATGAATACGAAAGGTTATTCACCAACATGCGGTAATCTGCGCTGTAAGGTTATTCCCACAATTTAATAAAAATTGAATACGAAGAGTTATTCACCAAACATGCGGTAATCCGCGCCGTAAGGTTATTCCCATAATTTAATACATGAAAATAAATTACACATCTTATGAGTAAAAGAGAAACAATATTATTTTCGAGAATCAAAGAATGATAATCCCTTACCGTAGTATGTTTGAATAGTGGAAGATGAAAAAGATGGAATCCCTTACCTTAACACGTGACTGAATATTGATTTAAATGTGGTTGATTAACTTGAACAATACTCGTACACTTATAGATCTTCACAAATACTCAAGATGACGTAAGCACACTTAGAGAGAACTTACACAAAGAAGTATTTAGAGAGTGAAAGAAAGAATGAACAAGAAAGTTTATGAAAAATCCTTAAGTTAAGGCCTCTTATAGCAAAAAATCTTATCATAACCAAGATTTCCTAATTTAATCCAAACCGTTCATTTCAAGATAATGTTTAATCCTTACCACTCATTTCATCTTTTAAGATTTCTTTAATTTAAACCATTCATTTAAAAATCATCTTTAATCTACACCATCCATTTCAAATTTTATATTATCTTTAATCTATACCATTAATTTCATCTTTTAAGATTTCCTTAATCTAAACCATTCATTTAAATATCATCTTCAATCTACACCGTTCATTTAAAATTCTATAATTATTATATTATCTTTAATATATACCATTCATTTTATATCACCTAACTTTATATTATTTATTATATAAAAACAAATAACTTTATCAATTCAATTATTCAACAATAATTCACACTTATTCATTATTATGACTAATTGTTATAAATACAATGTAATTGACTATCTGAGTTAGATATCAAGTCAATTATTAATGAAATACAACTGTTTAATTAACATCATAATAGAGATAACAATAATGCAGAAAGTATGTAAAAGAAAGAATACGTTACTGTGTAATGACAATTATTGATTCAATAATGTGAATTACTGTGCATATGCTACTGTGACAATTATCAGTTTAATAATATAAATTGTTGTGCATGTGACAATAAAATCAAATATTGTACGATAACCACTTTATTAGTTCAATAATACGAAATATTGTGAAATGTCGTGTGCTACTGTGCAATACTGTGTGTTACTTGTAATACCGTATATTACTATTTTTTTACCACCGGGTATTTTAACAATTAAAAGTGATAATACTATTGACCATTAAATATTATTTATGTCATTTTTTATATCCGACAATTATTCATTGTGGGGTCCACCAATGATTGGTTCGTACGACGCCGTCGTACGAATATTTCCCGACCAAACGAATATTATCCGACATAATATAATTTACACATAACATCCTTAACTTCTAACTTTATCAATTTAACCACTTACTGTTTCAGAAAAAATATAAATGAAGAAAAATTAAATTTTGTATTTCATAAAATTCGGGGTCTTACAGAATCTGATTTAAAATTTAGTAGTATGTAGTTACTTAATTGGTTTTGGTGTCAAAATTATTTATGTAATATATCACATAAAAAATACTATATTACAATACCTTGGTATAACATACTTGACATAGTCACAACATTTATCACACCAATATTTTTCACTGTCAAGTTTAACTCTTTTTTTTCTGCATTTTTTGCAGGAATTGTAGAACCATTTGTATTTGGTTTCTATGCACATGATAGTAGCTAGTACGACACATATTGACTCATGGATTGGTATATAGTAGGGGTGCACATCGGTCGGTTTGGTCGGTTTGATATATAAAAAAAAAACCAAACCATTTAAGTCGGTTATAAAAAATTAAAAACCAAAACCGCCCAAACATTTACTCCGTAATCGGTTATCGGCCTATTCGGTTATCGGTTTAATCGGTCGGTTTAATCGGTTTGATCGGTTTACATAACTGCACATATACCTACATTGATGCACTTATTGTTTTACATAACTGCCTTTCTAGAGCTGCAGGAAATAACAGACCGGTGGATCTAAGACTTATTAACTTCGTATATTTTATTTCATATTAGAAGATGGCAAAGATACAGAAGGAATTCATCATAACAATAAAAATAAAGAGAGAGAATTACACCACATAAACATACCATTGAATGTGGCCCATAAGCAGCAAGTGAACCACGATTATGTGGATCAGGATACTCAAGTGGAACACACGCCTGAAAAAAGAACAACACAGAGCATCATTATTTGCAAAATATTTATTTCATATATACTCTGAAACTTAGTCACAATAAGATGGTAAATTCAGCTTTACATATTCCTGTCTATAATCAACTTGAGGACGAAAAACATAGTCCAGAGTTCTCATTGACAAAGTTGACTTACTATGAACCTCTTCAAGATTTGCATGACTTCCATTGTAACCTGAATATGAGGAAAAACAGAATAATGAAAATTCTGATGAGCTTATCAATAGTCCATAGATAGTAAATTGGTTCCACCATGTTTACACTAGCATTGGAAATTGAATAAGTGGTGAACATAATCCTTGTTACAAGGCATAAAAACTCGTCCAAGTATCAAGAAAGGTTACTTATTATCTTAAAGCTGGACAATTTTAGAAGATGACATATACATTTTGGTCAACAACAATGTCAATTATACAAAACAAGAAATCTGATGAGTGGTGACACGAAATTTTATTACCAATTATCAACATAAAACAGACATCAATATAAGTAAAATTATCAAGATACCAATCTGATAAACCATATAATCAACTAGGGGATAGAAAGATTAAGCCCTGAGTATGACTCAATAGTCAGAACAAGCTTAACAGAATAATCAAAACTAGAATCAATTTACTTGGATGGAGAAATAGAAAATGACAAGTTAATAAAATGATATCAGCTTATGGCCTAACTTCTCAATTTATTACACCAAAGATTAAAAACCCTTACCCCTTTGAGAGATTCGATAAACCCTAAGATTACAAATTATTTAGAGAAAACTAATATCCCTAAAAAACCCTAACCCCTTTGAAATTAATTAGAGAAAACTTACCAGAGATCAAGATGCCAGAGAGAAATCGATGTCACAAACAAAGGATGCAAGATGCCAGAGATCAAGAATAAGTCGAGAGTCGAGTGAGCAGAGAGAATGAGATGAGTGTACAATATGAGAGAATGAGAATGAGATGTCTGTTTAGTGTTTAAAGTGTACAAAGGAATTTAGCATTATCATAAATTCATAATATATTAAAAAGTGGACTAGTGCACTATAGCCATTAGCCCATTACTCATTAGTAATTTAGCATGATACTTACTCGTCCAGGCTCATTGTTTCCTTTAGGCTTTAGTGCGTGACCTGCTAGTGGAAGGCTGGAAGCCCATTCACCTTTTAAAAAGTCAAGATAAATTATTGTAAAAAAAAAAGTATAATAAATATATAATTATATAAAATAAATAATTATTAAAAAAATATATAAATTATATTATAATTTAAAAATATTCGGTCGGTTCGGTCGGTTTCGGTTTTTTGGGAATAAAAACCAAACCGGCCAACCGAATATCGGTTCGATCGATTTTTTTTTCCGGTTTATCGGTTTAATGCTTTTCGGCTCGGTTTTTGCTCGGCTCGGTTTGGTTCGGACGGTTTTTCGGTTAATTTCGATTTTATGTTCACCCCTAGTATATAGGAAAACCAAATAAGATTTAAATACATTTAAATTGTCGTTTATGCGATGACAAAAGTAAGCTAATAATGTTTTTATTACAGTTTTAAAGGAATTCATCTGTAATAGAATATGTGCTCTAGCTAGATAGATGACTTAATGTATTTGAATCATTTTCTTCAACACAGAGACTGTTATTTAGGCAAAAATAAGTGTGATTTTTGTTTAAAAATCAATTTTGAGTGATTAGTATGAGAAAAAACAGAAGAATGTAATATACATATTCTTGAAATTAATAACCTCATTGATGTCTGCATTTATCAAAAGCCTTGAACCGAACATTGAGTTTGACAATGTTGTTGTACCTATTTTTTAATTTAGATGTTACTGATGATCTATGTAGAGATAGATGTTAAGTTAAAAACGAAAATTTAATAACAAAACCTATAATTATTTACCTTTTCAGAACTTAATTTTTGCAAATTGTAAAACAATTATAATTGTATTTTGGGTGTCTGTCTTAGTGAATAAGCAAATTTGGTTTGCAAAGTCATCCCAGAATGTGCAGCTCAATACATTTTGACTGGTATATAAATACAACATTAGAAAAAATAAATCATACGAATTTTGTTGTATAATTGTAGTTTTGATCAATATATAAAATTTACGTGTTATCAATTAATTCAATATTAACTCTCTTGCTTTGTTTACCATTGTTTGTACTGAGTTTTAAATCTTCAATTAACGTTAGTTTTTCAATAACATCTGAACAAAAATAGTATAAATATATAGTTAAATAATAAAATTTGTATGGAGAAGCTGTAGACAAAATAATTGTAAAACATACCAATTAAGTAGGAATCATCAACGGCGTTTGATCGTATTTGATCAAATGGACTGAATTGGAATCCATATGTATAAATTGAAGCATCAACTGACTCTCGCAATGAGGTGGAAAATAATAAATTAATCTTGTATGGATGTTTCGTGGCTTTGAAAGAGCCGCCGTTCTGACCGACAATAAAGTTGGTGATAATAAAAACTTTGTTTTCCTTGACTAGTGATTGAAATTTGTTTAAAAGTGTTCTTTTGATACTGGCTTATATTCTGCCATTCTACAAAGGAAGAAGTCGTAGATTGTAAGTTGTTATAAATACGTTGTAAAGTTCATGTATTTACTATTAGTTTCTAATATCATGAAGAGGATCACACTTTATCCATGATATCACATATATCAACCCAATCAAGCTATCAATACTACAATGAGTCAAAAAAACTAACCGAACCATACTAAAGAAATAGGAACAAAGATGAGTTTAATTACATCAAGCATGTAAACGTTAAATTAGATATGTTTCAAAACTTTGTTTTTACAGACGGTTATTTGGCTGAGTACTCTAACAACATAAGTTTTAAAAGAATATAGAATTGAAACCCAGTAGATGAAATAATTCATACTATTTGCCAACGTTACAAAAATCTATACATAACACCAACTTTCCAATGCAGAGTCAATATTCCTGTTGAATAATTTTTTTTAAGGTTCTTTTAACTTTTTTAATCTACTAAAGGTTATTTATCAAATATTCCATAATTCCACATAACATTAACAAATTCCCTCACAGATAATTAAGTATATAAAAACACTTAAAAATTGACAACACGGATATACATACATAACAATTGAAATTTTTTAAGCAATTAGTCCATCAATAACTTTCATGAGTCTATAAGTTAATGAAAGCTAATTAAGATGACCTATGTTCAAAGTCACTTTCAAAGTTTCAAACACCTATCAAACAAAGCATATACAAATAACCTAAATAAGTCCATTTTTCTTCAATCCAAAAAGGGTCTCATATTATCATTTCAGTTTGCAATTACTACACTAACGCGGCATTATGTCAAAGCTTACTAATAATCCAACATAAAAAATTAAAGATATGGAGGAGTAATAATGAATCAAACACATGACACCCATAATTAAAAAGTCTTGATTTATTAGTACAAAAGATTTCTAATTTAAAACCACTACAACTAGTAATGTGTTCTTTTTATACTGGCTTGTATTATGCTATCGTACAAAGGGAGAAGTTGTAGATGGTAAGCTATTATAAATTCGTTGTAAAGTTCATGTATACATGTATGTATATATACCTTTTTGTCTAACAATGCCATCTCAATGCTGTTTATGTAGTCATCTTTGTTGAAGCTATGCATACTCCAGAGTCTAGTTATTCGCGCCTTAATTTTTCATGTTTCTTTTACAGGACTGATGTTATCAACAAAATCGTATTTAGTAATTGCCATCTAAATAATCAAAGAACAAAAAAAGACAGATTTATGCGTAAAGCAAAAAAACAGAATGTAGTAGAAGTACAAAAAGAAGAATAATCAACGAAAAATAAGCTTACTGTATAGAGGAAAAATATATGAAGGAGAGTATTGTTTTGTGGCGTGATTTGGACTGAAAGAGGTGGTATATATTTATTAATTTGGTATCGTCTAAATGTTGCGATTTTGTATGATTTTGTTGAAGATATTTTCTGTTAAAAAAATCTAGAGATTATTGGATAATATTGTGTTATAGTTATATATTTCAATTTGAGATTGCTGAAATTAATGGGATTTAAAAGGGATAATATTGAAAACCGAATTTATATTTATTGGATAAGATCAATATTTTTGGGTGAGAGATAATTTTTTTAGGTGAGATAATATTATATGTAAATATATTTACGGAGAAGATTAACATTTAAGCAATACCAAATTAATAATGATTTCATTTTTTGTGTGTGTAAGAGTATAATATTAAATGTAAAAAAATTAAAAATAATTGCCTGACGGTTATAACATGGATTTGATGCAATTTGTTGGATAAGATCAATTTGAGATTGATTTTAATTTGAAAACCGAATTTATTGGATTGTTTCAATATTTTTGGGTGAGAGTTAATTTTTGTAGGTAACATAATTTTTGAAATTTAATTTACAGAGAATATTAACATTTAATTTAGATAATAAACTTTATTTAAACTGCTTCGAATTTGGATTTAATTTTTTAATTTGATATTAGAAAGTATGTTATAATATTAGAAATTTTGGAATCAGTTTAAAGTTGATTATGGGAATTATAGAATCAACTTTATTGCTCCGAATTTGGATTTAATTTTAAATATTAGATTTGCAGTATGATAATGGAATTGAAAATTTTGGATAAATCAATAGTTCAATTAGGTGATAATATTAAGTTGTTTGGGCTTCAAATTTGGATTCAATTTTATATTTAAAAAATCAACATAATGAAGTAGTTTAAAATTTTAGAACACTGGAGTATTGGTTGGTAGTCTCACATGGTTGACAATTAATGCTTGTAGACATTGTGTAATTTGAGAATGACAGATGTCAAGTTATGGTGTTAATGTACTGCAATTTAATATATATAATAGATTATAGAATCAACTTTATTGCTCCGAATTTGGATTTAATTTTAAATATTAGATTTGTAGTGTGATAATGGAATTGAAAATTTTGGTTAAATCAATAGTTCAATTAGGTGATAATATTAAGTTGTCAGGGCTTCAAATTTGGATTCAATTTTATATTTAAAAAACCAACATAATGAAGTAGTTTAAAATTTTAGAACACTGGAGTATTGGTTGGTAGTCTCACATGGTTGACGATTAATGCTTGTAGACGTGGTGTAATTTGAGAATGACAGATGTCATGTTATGGTGTTAATGTACTACAATTTAATATATATTATAGATTATAGATTTTAGAACACTAGAATATTGGTTGGTAGTCTCACATGGTTGACAATTAATGCTTGTAGACGTGGTGTAATTTGAGAATGACAGATGTCATGTTATGATGTTAATGTACTGCAATTTAATATATATAATAGATAATAGATAATAAGAATGGAATTAAAAATATTAAAAAAAATTCAATAGTTGAAGTATGAGATAATATTATAAATATAATTTTGTAGTGATTTTAGGATATAAAAATCAGTGTTTGAAAATTTAAAAAGACATGTTTAATTTTGGAGTGATTAATCAGTTTAGATTTGTAAAAAATAATAACAATGATTTTAGATTTATAAAAAATAATAACAATCCCGATTTTGCCAGTACTTATTTAATTAAAAAATATCAATTTATGATTTTGATGTTGTAATATTGAGAAATTAAATTAGTTGATAATATCATATTAGTTTAGATTTGTAGTGATTTTGGGAATTATCAAATTAACATATTAATGTAGGATTGATTAAAATATCAGTTTAGATTTGGATAATGAGAATGAAATTAAAAATATTAGAAAAAAATCAATAGTTCAACTATGAGATAATATTAAAAAAAAATACTATATTAGTTGTTGTTAGTATTTGTTTAATATGAGAAAGATACTGTATTATTAGTATTTGCTTAATTAAAAAATATCAATTTATAATTTTAATGTTGTAATATTGAGAAATTAAATTAGTTGATAAATATCATATCAGTTTAGATTTGTAGTGATTTTAGGAATTATAAAAATTGGATGCGTTTTCGTTACTTTTTGTGTAATGATTTTTTTTTTTAATTTGGTATAAGAGAGGTGACGGATTGTGTGAATGACGCATGTCAATTGATGGTGTCTATGTATTGCATTTAATATATATATATATATATATATATATATATATATATATATATATATATATATATATATATATAATAGATAGATATGCCCAATAGCATGTTGCCACTAGAATCATAACTGTCTCGGGGAGTCTAGGTGAAATAAACATGTTTATAAATATATACTAACTAAAAAAATAATTGAGAATTATAAGTTTCCAATATTTAATAAGGAGTTCAAACGGACTGAAATGCTTTGATCAAAACTACATTTCATAGTAATTTTATAAAATTAATCTATCATACACCGACTATTTAAAAGGAGAGTTGTACATTCATGCTAATTTCGTGAGTTAAGGTTGCATGTAACATCAAATTGGCTTAAGAAGAAGTTATTATAGGAGTATCAAAATAATAACTTTACCCCTTATTTGTATTAATTGAAAGCCGGTTTATGTTGCTACTAAAATTTCCCATGACAATCACCAAATTAGTTTCAATTTCAGTCCCTAAATCACTTTAAAACCGCTCAAATGAAGGAGAATTAAAATCCAAAAACTCAACAATCGGTTGATTTTGATTTCTTAGATCTATAGCACTCCTAAAGATTTGGCATGGATTCTTCAGGTAAAAAGTAAAATAATAGAAAGAGAAGAAGAGAAATTAGGAGAGAACAAAAAAAGAACATATTGTTGTAATATGATTTTCTAGCCAGAGTAGGCCATTGGCCTATTCCTTGATTTAAGCTCAAAATAAGAGTCCTTTATTTGGACTCTTACTCTCCATTTTGGTCATAAAATGCTTCCTTTGTCGGATGAAAACATACACATGAGACTTTACAAAATCTCTCTCTTGTATTATTTTATTACTTCAGTTCTATAACACGTCATCAACACGAAGATCTAACCAACTGAAACGGTAAAATCTAAAATCTTGCAACTAATTATTATACTACTAACTTGACTTTGCGGCCTATAATATAATATTATTCCTATAAATGGTTTGGCTTTGTTGCCGATCATATTATTTAACTCTTAAATTATATTTATGTTTTTTTGTCCATTATTAAATTTTGTTATGTAGAGTGATACTATCTATCCTTGTTGATCTCACAAGAATTGGTGGGAATCTTTTTATCATTTATTTATTTGTGGGAATAACCTGACTACACAGACTACCGCAAGCTTGGTGAAGACCCCATCGTATTCATTCCTTAGCAAAGCTTGGTGAAGACCCCATCGTATTCATTCCTTAGCATTTTGTAGAAATAATCTGTCTATGCGGACTACCGTATCCCGGGTGAAGATCCATTTGCAATATTGTACATGTATTTATTTTATTATGTGTACAGTAACATTGATATATACATTAGTGATTGCATACCTTTTAACTAAGAGGATATGCTAATAATATAAACATTTATACATTTATTTTATTGTATTTTTTTCACCGCATTTTTTTCTAAATTTGAAAAGTCTATTTTTCAAATTTTAAAAAGTCTATTGCATCTACCGCATTTTGCTAAATTTGAAAAGTCTATTTTTTCTAAATTTGTTGTCTATGAAAGTTATTATGTTTTAACCCATAATAGACGACAAATTTAGAAAAAAAAGACTTTTCAAATTTTAAAATCTCCGAAGACAATTATTTGGCTTAAGCACTAGATGCAGAATTACATCTTAAGGCAAATGTGCTAGAAAAGACTATTGAATCAAGAAACACGACACACGACAACTACAACACAAAATGCACAAGATATATGCTTAGCAGACAATGCAACAAATCATACAATCCTTTAAAGTGAGAAATATTTTTCACAGCTAACTAAAGTTGAGGGAAGCATTGGAACTACCTCTGGCACATCAAATTTAATCAAGAGTTTGGAAAAATTAGTTTCATGTTACCAAAAGAGACATAATTTTTTTTAATAAAAAATGCTTTATATTCTAATAAATCAAAAAGAAACTTGCTTAGCTTTAAAGATATTCGACTAAATGGTTTTCACATTGAAACAACAAATGAAAGTAATAATGAATATTTTCTCATCACTTCTACTATTTTTGGAAAGAAGAAAATCTTGGAAAAGCTTCATTCAATTTTTTCTGGGTTATATAGTATGAAGATTAGAGCAAATAAGTCTCATACTGTTGTGATTCTAAAATTCATAAATCCTAAATCATTTATACTTTGTCGTGAAAGACTTGGTTACCTAGGTACTTTCATGATGCGTCGCGTTATTGAAAATTCTACTGGTCATCCTCTAAAGAATCAGAAGGTTTTCCCTAGTAATGATTAGCACACATAGGCATGCATTTAAATAAAAAAACTAAAAATATTAATGACATTTATTAAATTGGATACAAATTTGTTAAAGAAAAATCAAAAGCAATTTGTACATAACAAAATTTATTTACAATAATAAAACAAGATGGGTATTGAAAGTAATTTTTAATTGTTAAATAAAAATATTATTCAACACTACTTCTTACTGATTGGGACACAATTATTTGGTTGAATCTTTTAGATTCATTTAGATGTAAACAAACATCCCCTAACTTAGTGACCGACTGAATCGACTTCCCTTAATGACTGGTTTGGCCTGGTAAATGTCTGGTGTTAGTCTAGGCTTATCGTATTACACAATTGATTGGTCCCACTCAGTACTTCACAACTCCCCAGTGGCCCAACCCATGAAACAAAGCACTGTAGTAGGCAACAACATAGTGCCCCAGCCCAAGAGAAAAAAAAGAGACAAGCCTTGATCCAACTAAGCTCCAAGCATCCCTAATTTATATGAATGAGATTTTAAATTTTCACTTTCACAATTTATATTTTTATAATTTAATATTTTAAAGTTAGAAAATATTAAAAAGAAAAAAGAAAAAAAAGGTAAAGGCTTTGTCTAAGTGGGGATCGTCCTTGGCCTAACCTGACTTTATTAGTAGGAACATTTACATTTATTAGTACTATTTAATAAAATATTTTAAAAAAAGTGCATACATTTTTTTTTATAAAATTAGTACATATGTTATTTTTAATTTATAAAATAGTGCAGTTTTATTCCTTATATTTAGTTAACTGATTTAATAAATTATTGATATGTCCCACGTTTTTAGGTGGTTACATTTTTTAAAAATTGACAACTGTTGTGCGTAAGTTATCTGGGCAGGTTATGCAGCTGGAAACCCTTATTTTGGTATTTAGGAACTTGGAAACCATTTGTTGCTTCTTATCTTTTTTATTTCTGCCGTAGATAGGTCCTAATTTTCCGGCATATTCATCTCCCTCTGTTAGGCTATCACGATTTTTCATCATCATCTCAACCTTCCTTGTTTACGTTGTTGGTTGCTTATCGTCCCCAACATCTCTGTCAAGCGAAAAATTGGTTGCTTCCTTTCGACGAGGTGATTTGTTTCTATTGAGTAAGTGTAAATCAATCCTCATATAAATTTGTTTCTTTTTGTTTGAGTCAACTGAGTTAGAAATTTCAAAGTTGTTGTTATATGTATACTGAAGTATTTTTTCAATGATTTGGGGAGTATGTAGGATTCAGACGATATAAAGAAGAGTAGGAAATGGTATTATGTTGTTGTGTGTAATTCCTTTTTTCAAGCTTTTACAAGATGCTCGTAACATGTTTTTTAAAAGTCCCAAGTGACTGACTTTTTTTTTTTGAAAACTTCATAGATTCAATTGTTTAAACCTGTAAATCAAGCCTATTGTAGTATGAAGCATGTTGGTTAGTATGAAGTATTAGGTAATTATTTAGTTTTTGATTTCTCATATTTTTTGATAGCACATGTATTATATCTAGATATGAAGATGCAGATTACTAAAGAAGAAAGGTCCAGTCAGTATAGTTTTGTTTCTCTTGTGATTGGGACTTGTATTTATATTGTACGAGTGAATGAAATAGTGAATGAAGTGTAATGTCTGTTGTAGGATGGACCAATTGTGGAACTTTGGAAACCTTCTCCTTGAATCAAAACTATGTTTTTTCCTTCTTTTTTGTGGGAAATTAATACATACAGTTGCTGGAATGCTCTTTAGTAATAAGCCTCCACATTTTGTTGGTAAAACAGATAAATCAATTCATTAATAGGTAATTAAAAGTATGAAGTATAATTATTCAAGAGGCTATTTTGAAATGGTAAATGTTTGTTGTGTTGCTTATTTTGCTGGATGTATTTGTATTGTTTTGCTTATGAGATTAAAAGTTGTTAAATTATGTTAATGTTCTTGTGGTTCTGTATAGGATGGTTAATTCGAGGAAGAACGTTGGGGGGATTATTTGTAAGAAAAATGATGGGAAGAGGAAAAGAAGCAGGGAGGATGATTCTAGTAGTGATGGGAAGAAAAATGTCGAGGGGGTGTGGTCAAGTCCTCTAACCATGGGAAGAAGGTAGTTGCTAAATCGTCTTTGAAGGAAAAAAAATCGGGGAAACGTGTTTTGAAGGAGCGCAAGGAATTGCTAGATTTAGAATCTGATTTTGAAGCTCTACCACGCAAAGATGCTAATGAAGCCGAAGTAGCGGAAAAATTTCCTAGTGCAAATATTATCCCTCGGCAAAAGCTTCTCAAGGTGTGTTATTTAAACTGTTTCTAAAAATATTGAATAATTAGTTGTTTTTGTGAACTTGGGAATATGTTTAGGGAAATGGTCATGTTATATTTGGTTACTGTTGAATGAAAATTTATTAAAATGGTTATATACTATCCAATATCAGTTTTAGTTACTGTTATATTATGATTTAGTTACTGTTATATTATGATTTAGTTACTATGTTTTTTGGTTTCACTTTTGGGGGTATTTTAATTGTATTTGGATACCTGGTGACTTTGTTTTGGTTACAAAATATTATATACATGTATAATGATGTAAGATTTTTTTTTTTGTAATGTATTGTATATGCAGTTTTGGGATCTATATTACAAGGAGCGTCAACACAATTTCACTGCCAAAATCATTTATTGGTGTGATATGGAAGTGCCTAGTGTCATCACGAAAAAATTGAATGTAAATCAATTGGAACAGCTTGAGTTGACTTGTTTTGGGAAATTTATAAATGTTGGTGAGAGGCAAATGTTTTCACAGTTAATCCATCAAGCTTTGGTTAGAGAAGTGTATCAAAGAGAGAAAGGGGAGATGTGGTTTTTGTTTGGTGAGAATAGGGTAAGGTTTGGGTTGCCCGAATTTTGTTTAATTTCTGGTTTGCGTTGGCAAGGAGATGATGACATTTCTGCATTCAAGGGAATAGAAAATCAGTTAGTGGCAAAGTTTTTTGGTGACGAGGTTGTTACCCGTTCTAGTATCGGAAAGATATATCGTGGGGTTGTATTCGATAATAATGAGGAGGCTTTAAGGATGTTTGTTATATTCCTGGTATTCAATTTTATACTAGCGACTGTTTCAGAAAATCATGTGGATGAGGTATTGCTTAATTTTTTATCTTATGGCAACTTTGATCGTTATCCGTGGGGGAAATTTGCCTTCGAACAGACGAAAAGGTCGTTATCAGTTGTTGTGAAGGGACAATTAAAGAAGGCCAGGAACGGGTGTCTTATTTACAATTTTTACAAGGACAATTATTGTAGATATTATAAGTTGAATGGATTGCCTTATGTTTTTCAAGTATTCTTATTTGAAACAATTCTTACTCTTAAGGAGCAGTTTTTATGCATTGATGATCTTCAGTCAGAAATTAGATTATTTAGGTGGAAAGAATTAGGGAAGGCTCCTACATTTGACAAGTTGAATGATCTAGTTTTTGGTTCTGGACAGGTATGTTGGTTACCATTCATATTATATTTGGTTACCTTTATGTCTACAGTTGGTTACTAGTATAAAGTTTTTGTTTTTTGCTGTACTGTTTTGTTTCTTTTTATTGTTCATTATTTTAAAGGTTCGATATTTACTGTGCACACTTTGTTTCAGCTGAAGATTAATTTGCTCATTCCTACCGGTGATGAGAATGATCAGTTGGATTTGGGTGATTTTAAGTTTTCACATGGACACGATGGTGGGTCCAATGTTGATTACATAAAAGAGGATAAAAACACAACGGGTGGAGATATGGGTTTTTCATTGTCTGATGTAAAAAATATTATCGATGCACGTGTTAACCCTTTAGAGAAGACGTTGGTTGAAGTTAAAAAAGGCATTGAGGAGTTGGGGGTTGATGTGAAGGAAGAGTTACGTGTTTTCCGTATAGAGATATGCAGGGATATTAGTAATATGTTGAGAATGCAGTTTGGTGGACGCCCTGATGTTAGTTATGGTGGGAATGATGGTGGCGATGATGATGTTAAATCTGATGAGGCTGATGAAGTAGGTAATGGTTCGGACAATGCAGAACAATTTGATTTAAAAACAGGCGATGATGCTGGTGATACTGGTGGCGATAACAGTGGCGGAGAGTCTGATAAGGTTAAACATATTTGTTTTTTTTATATATTTGTTATACAATTTTTTTTCATCGATTATTTATTATTTTGTTTTTTTAACAGGTTGACATGAAGCATGACAATTCAAGTTCTGATATTTTAAACCCGTTTTTTGGGAAAGAGATCGTTGTTTACAACCCTATTGAGGTTTGTATTTTTTTCAAAATTAGTTACGTTTATACATTTGATTGGTTGCTTTTTTATAGTATTTCTGTTAATGCTCAGTCAATTTGTAATTTGTAGTTGAAATTTTAATTGTTTTTCTGGCCTTTTTCTAAACTTATAAAGGTGGTTACAATTGAGGAACAAAACAGTTCGGTGCTCGATGAAATGATTTTAACTACTCAGGATATAATTCATTGTGCTGAAGTGGAGAGAATTGCTTCCAAACCTTATGCGAGACCGCATCGTGCTTCTTCGAAGAGTGTGGCTTTGAGGAGTCCATATACAACGAGGTTTGGTTCTGCTGCTTCATCTGGTTCTGATGTGGTTCCTTCCAAAATACGAAGTGGTGTTTCTGCTTTCCCCGATGTTTGCATGTATTGTTTGATCAATGGTATAAGATTGGATTAAATAACAGAAAAAGGTATGTTATTTAACGTTACGCAATTATATATATGTTTATTTTTAAAAAAAATTGGTTTGTAACTTATATTATGTTATATTGAAGGACTGAAAAATTCTCTGGACATCATGATAAGATTGAACCTGCATTCAGTTTTGGGTCTGTTATAATATCTTCTAAAATGTGGTTCTACAATTTAAAGACTCCTGGACAGTGGCTTGATCATGATGTAAGTATCTTGTTTGTGAAACTCTGTTTGTTACCCTTCATTTCATTTTGTTGTTTTTATAAACTATTTTTCTAATGTGATACTTCATTAAATTATTTTTGGTTACCTTATATATGTCATTTGGTCACTAGGTTAGACAATATTGGTTACCTGTATCCTATTTTTTTTCTTAATAGCTTTAGAATTTTTGTTTTTTTTTTTGTTCCAGTATATCAACATTTCATTGTACTACTTCGAGAAATTGGCTAGACAGTCTGATATTTAAATAAATTATAGTTGGTTACCTTATATATGTTCTTTGGTCACCAGGTTAGATAGTATTGGTTACCTTTATTTTTTTTATTTTTTTTTATAACTTAAGAATTTCTGTTTATTTTTTGGTCCAGTATATCAACATTTCCTTGTACTACTTCAGGAAATTGGCTACACAGTTTGATATTTCAATAAATTATAGTTAATTACCTTATGTATGTGCTTTGGTCACCAGTTTAGACAATATTGGTTACCTTTTCCATTTTATTTTTTTTATACGTTAAGAATTTTTGTTTGTTTTTTTTGTCCAGTATATGAACATTTCCTTGTAGTACCTTAGGAAATTGGCTAGATAGTCTGATATTTCAATAACTTATAGTTGGTTACTTTATATATGTGTTTTGGTCACTATGTTAGACAATATTGGTTACCTGTATTTTATTTTTTATTTGTTAGCTTATGTTTTTTTTTGTTTATTTGTTGCATATCAAAAATATTCTTGTATTACTTCTGCAAATTGGCTAGACAATCTGATATTAAGTTAAATTATATTTTGGTCACCTGATATATATGCTTTGGTCACTAGGGTAGACAGTTTTGGTTACCTATAACAAATTATTTTTTTTTTTTAGCTGATAGATTTTTGTTTGTTTGTTGTTCCAGCATATCAACATTGCTTTCTACTACTTCAGGAAATTGGCTAGACACTCTGCCAATATTAAGATCAGGGTTACTACTACAGATTGTTGGTTTCATGCCAAGTTGTCTGCTTTATATGGTCAATATTGTGTTCAAAATGCAGATACGACTCTATTGTCGGGGGATGGTGATGTCGCTCAATACATTCGTGGATATTCGTTGGATATAAACACACCTTGGATTGATGTTGATTTTATAATGTTTCCCATTCATATGACAGCTCCAGATCATTGGTTTTTATTGATATTTGATGTGCATCGTAGAGCTCTAGTAGTTTACAATTCTCTACGACCTACCAAAACATTAATGCGAACAAATATAATGGATGTTTGTGAGGCTTACATTTTTATTTTACCTATAATATTGTCCAAGTGTGGGTTTTGGAAGGGTAGGTCAGATATTGATTTTCAAAGTCAACCATATATTCAGAAGGGGGAGGAGGATCTAATTGAACTTGAGTTTGCAGAAGGGGTGCCTAAACAAATTGAGGGGTAAGTTTTCCATTTTTAATTTATTGCAGTATTCAACCTAGTATGATGTTTGGTTTGATTTGTTTTATGTTTTGTTTGTTTTTGCAGTGATTGCGGGATGTTTACGGTTTGTTTTGCTGAACATTTTCTTCATCAAAAGTTTGATGAAATTCCTAAACCATTTCCTATCATCCAATACAAGAATAAATTATGCGTTAACCTATTCATGCATGCTAGGAACAAGCAAATAGATGGATATGATTCTGATAGAGAATATCCAGGCAGATTTGAACCATATAACGGAATTCAAGCAGTTACAAAAAATCAATACTGAAAATTGTAACCAAATGAAAAGTTTGTGGTAATTAAATTACAACTTATTGGTTAACATAAATATGAAACAAATTTTTAACATTTAGATTATAATCAAATATGAATGGTAACCATACTAAATGTGAATGGTAACCATACTAAAGTACACAGCAACCAACATATATAAAACTGGTAACCAACAAATTGAAACTAATCTGTGTTCCTCAATAATCAAATCAATGTATATCATGAACTAGGAACTATTTAAATGCTTAACAAGTAAAACTAAATAGCCTATTAATTATACGTCAGTAATCAAATAATATCTATATATAAATATGAAAAAGTCATTCATTATTAACAAACACATAGCTAATTGGTGACCACGTAAATACTCGATAGTAACCAATATCATTTAGTAATATTGCTAATTGGTAACCAACTCAATACTATGTAGTAACCAAAATATAGTTAACTGGTAACCAAAATATAATGTTACTGGTAACCTAATGAAATCTATATAGTAACAAACATATTCATTTTTGTTAACCATAAATATCCAAATAGTCAATTCCCGGCGTGTCATAACATGGGGAACATTAAAATATTTAATTAGTAACCTTAAGTATCCAAATACTTATTTTCAAGTAACTAAAATATATATAATTGATAACCATTCTTATAAATCACATTTTTTGCATCCAGATCATAACCAACTCATTGCGTTTCATGATCTGGTTACCAATTAACAACTGAACAATTAAACTTACGTAACCAAACATTTATTTTAAGGTAACCAATTTAAAATTTTGTAATAACTTCGTATGAAAGTGAGTTAGTACTAGAAAAAAACATACCAAATTTTCATAATGCAAGTATACTCTTTACTCATCTGTAATTAATTAATAAACAACTACTCAACCTTCAAGCAACACTAAATTAAAAAAAAAAACCTAAAAATGAAACATACGGATTCGCTAATGCAGTACTTCAATTACTTGCGTTAAGTTGGGTGAAAACTGGAGAATTCTTGTTGGAGTCGTATTACACTAGCGTATTCTGTTGGTTAACAGAGTTGTATTACACTTGGTTAACAGAGTTCGAACGTTGCCAAAGAATTGAAAGATTTGTTTACCTTGATTTGTATTCGGCAATGGAGGAATCTGTATAAGTTGACTGAGATTTGTTTACCTTGATTTGTATTCGGCAATGGAGAAAACTGTATAATTTGACTGATTATCGGTAATGGAGGAATCTTGCTTTTTGAGAGAGTTGTTTACGTCGATCGATTTGTTTGGATTTGAAAAAAATGGTAACTGCCTTGTAACCGTATATATCTTTTCCTCTTTTTCAGGGCTTTGATGATGATATGTTTTGAAATTATTTTGTCCATATGACATTTTTTTGGAAATTATTTAATTTGTGCACTATTCTTGTAATTGTTTACTAAAAGTTGTATATAACTATAAAGGACCCAAGTTTTTAACCCTAAAGTCTGGCATGGTTTGGTTTGACCAAGGTCTTTGTTTGGCCCGATCTGAACAACGGTCAAGGTATAAAAAGTTTGGACTAAGACAGGCTTTTATAGTCAAGCTTTAACACTATGCAAAACTCAAGAGTCAAATCTAACTCTTTTAAGAATTCAGAAGTAAATAAAAAAGGAAAATACATGGCTTTCAATTTTGTTCTTCTCAACTTAAAATCTCACTCTCTCTATCTCCCACTTGTTTTCCTGAAGTTGACTACTAATCATATTTCAGTTCATTCTCTTTATCGTAATTTTTTTTTATATCTTTTTACATGGTCGAATTAGAATATTGTGCATGGTGCATTTGTCTAACTATTCATTACTTGTGATATTTGAATTTAAAAAATATTACATTTTTTCATTAATATCTAATGTTTTATCCTCTATATTCCTCTATTCACTACTTGAGAATTTGAATGATTTTTTTTTACATATTACCATTGATTTCTAATATTTTAACCTCTATAATTATTTGTGAATGACGATGTAAGATAATTCAATAATATTTTGTCAAGAAAGCAAAAGGAAATTATAAATAATGTTTGCATTGTGAAGAAGTAATATATGCACTAGGAAAAAATTCAAAATAATCACATATTACCATTGATTTCTAATATTTTAACCTCTGTAATTATTTGTGAATGATGACGTAAGATAATTCAATATTATTTTGTCAAGAAAGCAAAAGTAAATTATAAATAATGTTTGCATTGTGAAGAAGTAATATATGCACAAGGAAAAAATTCAAAAATAATTATTGAGTAAGTCAATTTTTTTTTTTATTATTAATACCATACTAATCAAATAAATTGCTTGTTCAGTTCTTCTAGTAAAACAATTAAAAATAATATATATTAAATTGTGCATATATTATCTAGCACGAGTTGTGTACTAACATTAATAAAAAATGAAAAAGAAAGGCCTTAGAAAATCAAATATGAAAAATAATATATAATGCAAATGTTTTTGGTTGCTTGTTACATGAATAAGTATCAGTAATAATTCTTTTTAAAAAATATGAAATAGATAAGCACTTTTTATAATTCTACTTAATTATATATATTAATATGTTTTATAATTATATTTTAACACAAAATTACTGCAATAAATATATAACACGAGTCATCAAATATTTGCTAAGATGTGAATGTATTCGAGTACTTTGTGTCCACTTGCGCTAAGACACAAACCCACTATTTTGAGCAAACTCACGCACTTACCTTCCCTGACGCTGACAGCAAGTAGGGATGAGCAAAAAAGCGACTAAAATGAAAAATTAAATTGAAACGAATTATTTTAACCCAAATATTTTAATTTTTTAATTATTTTTAAAATTTCGGTTATACCCTTTTTATTATCTGATTTTTGAGTTCGGAATTGGGTTTTATTTTTTGTTATTCGGTTAATCGAACAAGATAAAAAAATAAATTGATCGTTTTTTTAAGTTTCAGACTTTTAGTCATTCTCTGCCTCTCTCATTCTCAAACTCTCACTCAGTCATTCTCTACTCTCTAGTCTCTGTTTCTGCCGTAACCCAAAACGAGCAAAACCCAAATGCGACTCTGCCTCTCCCCGCCTCCGCCTCCGCCTCCAGCCTCTCCACGTGACCGCGTCTCCACCTCCGTTGAAAAGGTGAGTGGTATTGTTGTAGGGATAGCTTGCAGTGGTGTCATTAGGCTTCGTGATGCATCTGTTAATGCCCTAGCAGGGCTTGCAACCAATGACCCTCATCTGATTTGGCTTCTCTTAGCCGATGTTTTCTAGTCAACAAAGAAAGGCACACCTTCGCCACCCACTGTAGATTTGTCAAAAATTCCCAAAATTTTACCTCCACCGATGTCTGCTAAGGACTACCTTTATGTGCAGTAGGGAGGGCAAAGTTATGGTTTTGACATTGATATTTCTTCTGTAGAAATTGTTTTCAAGAAATTACATTCACAGGTTTTTACTTTACTATTTTACAGTTAGATCTCAAGGTAAAAGCATGCATATGTACAGTTTAGGAGTAGTGATTAGTTTACATCTCATTGTAATTAAAACCATTATGTGGCTGCTTAATTATTTTGTGACTAAAAACACATTTTAAAGTTATTTCATTTACTTGGGTGCCTGTTTCTAATCTTGTTTGTTTCAAACTCTTTTAACTAGTGGATCCCAATTATAGAACTGTCTGTTGAGTGTTGGTGTCCATGGGATGAATGTGTAGCTTATAAAGGTATAGTAAAGCATGTTGCTACTGCATATGTGCTTCTGCTGTGCTGCAAATTTGCATGTTCACTGTTGTTAATTATTTATTGTAAACAGTGATGAAGCCATAAATTATATTAAGTAGGGTCAAAATTATTATGAAGCTATAAATAATTCAGTAGGGGTTCAAGGATAGTGTCCCGAGCCAAATTTTTTGAATAATTTTATACTTTTGGGTTGTGTATATAAAACATATATTTGATTATAATGATAATATAACAATTGTTAGTTCTATATATTTTTACATGCATGTATATATACATCATATTGGCTCCTAATAGACTTTTCTAAAGACATCGTTTATAAATAATTAATTATTTCAAAAAATAATATAAAATAAATTATTAATTAATTTAAGAAGATTATATGAATATACATATATAGAAGAGGTAGGAATAATATGAGATTGAGATTTAAGTGAAAAAGTTATAAATTTTCAATTTGACCCCGCATATTAAAAATTTTACAAAATTTCAGTAGGGTCAATTTATATATAACATTTAAAATTTTCATATTTTATCATATATTATAAAATAAAAAAATTATTTCAGTGTAGACAATTGACTCCACAACTCTCTATTTGGCTTTGTCATTGATTGTAAACTCTTGTACAGAAAATTTGAATCATGTTAATTATGTAATGTATTGTTAATTTTAATCATGTTAATTATTAATTAGACTGGTTGGCTGCTTCTGCAAATGTATTGACTGTTGTGTTGTTAATTATCAAACTCTTAATTTTGGGCATTAACCGAATTACCGAATTTACTATTCGGTAATTCGGTTATCACCTAATTCGGGTAGCCATTCGGGTAGTGAAATTGCATAAATTTAGGTTACTGTTTTTTGGTTTTTGATTTTACCTGAATGATCACCCCTAACAGCAAGCAGCTACCATGAACAGCAGCTTGGAGCAAAGAAGAAAAAATAAGGAATCAGAAGAAGAAGATGACGAAGAGAACGAAGAAGGGGGATTAGAAGCTTGAGAGACTTTAAATATGAGTCTTATTATGTGAAAATATTAAAAAAACGTATGAAAATATCAATTCTCTTTAAAAATTATAATCTATTTATTTTCATAATTTTAAAAATAATTTTGTCCTCTTATTGATTAATTTTATTTAATACGTGTGTTTTTAATATAATTAATAAAATTTTAAATAATGAGATATCTATTTAAGTTAATTGATAATTTTAAAAAAATAATTTATTTGTTCCATATTATTTAGTTATTGTTAACTTTTTAAAATCAACTTAATAGATTTTTAAACTTAAAATTAACATAAATTCTTTTATTTTAATCAATACAATAGTGAATATTATAAACTATCTAAAAAATATTATTCATTGTAAGTTTTACTGTTTTATAATTTTTAATGAGTCATCTCAATTTTGAGTTTAAAAATATCTCAAATTAATTTTTAAAAATTAATAATAATTATATAATTTAAAACAAAAAAAATAATAATTTAGTTTAGTCCGTTAGGTGGACCCAACGGCCAAAATAGCCTTAGCTCAAAGCTCTTGGTCAGAACTTTTGTTCTATTTTATATCTTACTTTGACCCTGTCTTGCCCGATTCATTGCCAAAACTTAAGGCTATAAATGGAGCCGGATACAATAGTATTCGTATTCATATTTATATTTAAAAAATTACTATTATATTTATATTTGTATTTAGTATTCGATAAATTTTAAAAATATTATCACGTATTTAATATTTAAAATAATATTCGAATACAGATAATATCTATTTTTGTTAATTTATTCAAATGAATAGATTATTCAAATATCTGAATTCGTTTATCAATTACCTGATAAACAATTCATTCAAATTATTTACAAAAATTTAAGAAAAAAATGAATGATCTACTTATATTATATATTTAATTGTCAAAAAAATTATTAATTTAATTTTTAGACAACTAGAATATTTTGAATATAACAACATAGATGAAAGTGGGTATAATTAAACACGTAATTAAAACATTTCAATGTATATTTTATGTGTGTAACAGTAGTAGTACAGGAGTGTGTACGAATGTTTATAATTTATAATCAAGTATTAATTAAGTAAATAAGTTTGTTCATTCAAGAATTTATATTGAATATTTGATTATTTTTTGCTCAAATATTTGATTAAAACATTAATAATATGCTTATGTAAAATTTTATTTATTATTTATCTTCAAAACAGAGGTTACATAATTATAAGATATCTATTTTATTTCATTATAGATAACTATTTACGGAGAGCTTGAGTTATAATGTATTTATTTTAATTTATTAAAATTATATTAAAAATATTATTTTCTACTTTTAATTTTTGGTGGTTGCATTTTAATGCTTTTAGGTGAATTAGTAAAATCATGACAAATACTAACACATTTAAAGCAACAAAATAAATAGAAAATTCCAAGGAAAAACAAAATTACCTTTATCTTCTTATTGAATTTAGGGATTCAGCATGTTGATGGATCAACGACAACCAATAGCCTTATTCCACGTGTCATTTAGATGGGATTCTCTTGAATAATTATTCAATGATATTAGGACAACGTTACGTGATATCTCAAAGTAATAAAATTTCTCTATTTTAATAAATTCATAACCACAAATAATAAAATATTATTAAAATAAATTTTTTTTATTGACTTAAGACACGTCATTTTACTCGAAATCACTGAATAATTTTTCAATCCCCTCACGCCTCAAATACCCAAGTCAGAGAAAAATTAATGCCTTTATATCCAAAACCAACCCACATAAGAGATATCACGTGTCAGCTTGACATTTATTACTAATAATACCAGGAGGGGACTAAGCCAAATTGTAGCTAACTACCCTTGTGCCTACGAGTACAAAGAGCCACGCTTAATGGATTAGCAAGTAATCAGTTTTTCAAGTTAATTTAAAATATTTTTAAATTTAAAATTAATTTAAATTTAATCAATAAAATAATAAATATTATTATAAACTATTTAAAATATATTACTCACTATAAAATTTATTGTCTCATAATTTATAATGAATCATCTTAATTTTAAATTTAAAAATATCTCAAATAAAAATTTAAAAAATTAATAATAATCTCATAACTTGAAACAAAAAAAATACTTAAAACCAATTTCTTGTGAAAAATTCGTTTCATGGGAGCCTGGCAGAATTTATTCCACAATACAATTTTTTTTTCAATTTATTTGCCCAGTGAATCCTCCTGGCTCTTCTTAAACCCAATTTCTAGTGGAAAATTTGTTTCATGGTGACTGCTTGATGATTAACTAAGTCCAATTATGAAGCCTGTTAGTTCCCAGAGGCACACAAGTGATCTAGAAGGGGGGGGTTGAATAGATCTCTTAAAAATCTTTTTTTTTTCTTTAAGAGTTCATTACCAAATAATTTGTTTGATCAAGATTTGTTTGCACAGCGGAATATTAGTTTGAAAAACACCCCTTATAGATTTGTAAAACTTCTTCGTTGAGTTTAAGATTAAGTTGAAGACAGTCATTTGTTAAGTAAACTAATTCACAGTCATATGTATATATATATATATATATATATATATATGTATGAGACAAAATGTAAATGACTGAAAGTAAATGACACCAGAGAGTTTAAAGTGGTTCGGAGACTGAATAACTCCTACTCCA
Organism: Hedera helix; assembly: GCA_947179155.2. Lineage (NCBI taxonomy): Eukaryota > Viridiplantae > Streptophyta > Magnoliopsida > Apiales > Araliaceae > Hedera > Hedera helix. Next base: position 2,410,181 of record OX359281.1, on the reverse strand, counting down.
CTCTTCTACTACAACTAGTGGGAAATCCACTAAGGATGGTTCATACGGAACCCTTCAAGCTCATTAGCCTGGAAACTCTGGTTCACTAAGAACCCTTCAAACCCAGCAGGTTTGGTTAGTTTAGTCACAAAGACAAGGACATTACTGCCCTCTTCAAGTCCAGCAGACTTGGCTCCTTTAGTCACTATGACAAGGACAACTGTCCTCTTCAAGTCCAACAGACTTGGCTCCCTGATCGTTTGAAAGAGGTTGGAATTGCTACTGAGTTGTACTTTAAGTCCTATTATCTTTAAACACTCAGTAGTAGGGTGTGATCATTCCTGGGATAATATTGAGTTCGGCAATGATGTTTGACTTCTTTATATGCTCAATATCTTCTTGTGATCACCCATTGTGCTGCTAGGCTTTTGTACTTCAGCTCCTTTGGTACTTGATAACTTCTCGAGATGAACTCCTGAGATGACTGTGATGCTCCTTTCTTTTGGTACTCAGTTGTTCCTTCTTATCATAGACAAATTATAGCTTCTCGAGATGGGCTTCTGAGATGACTGTAATGCTCATTCCTTTTGGTACTCAGTTGCTACCATGTATGTATCAAGTTGGCGTTTAAGCTTCTCTCTTCCATGTGCCTAGCAGCTCTGAACACTTCTTCTGTAATAGAGTTATTTATCTCTATGACTTTCTCAATTCAGTGTTAGTGTTCTGATGGATCGTAGAGTCCTTCAGCATCTTCATTTTCTATTTCACTCTACGATCGGTTGTTGTCTACCACCATCTCTCTCGTGTATTTTTCAATAATTGCAACAACCTTTCTATTTGTTCGTCCTGTAAGCTTTTATATCTCTGAGCATATATTACCGTTGAATGAAAAATCCCGTTTGTTTCATTTGGCTTTGTGCAGATCCTTAATATCTTCAATGTTGACTTTCTTGATGCTCGTGGCAGTGCTTTTTCCTTTTCTGACATGTTCTGATATATTAACCTGTAGCTCAGCTTTCTCTGAATTTATAGCCTTTGCACTCCCAGAGTTGTTCAGTAAGGATTATTATTTCCTTTGTTAATTAATCTTCTGATTCATCAATAAATACCTTCCTTGACTTTTAGAACCAACTGTTCTGATGCATTCAGAGATGTCCCATTGGTCTGACTTTATTCACCATTTTCCTGAGCAGTGGGTCCTAACTTATAGTCGTTTAGGCACAAAGTCTGCTACGACTCTTACATGCATCTGTATCTCAATAGCACTTAAACTTTCTTTAATCTGTGCGAGGAGTATACTCTTTTCTCTTGCACCATATAGCCGTCCTATTAGTCTACTTGTTCTGACCTGAATAATGAATTCGTTGAGTGATAGACTGTCTACTTTGTTTCTGCAAATTCAACTTCATGAAAGTTACTTGAGGTATGTCAAGTGAAACGTTGAGTTAGAACGATCTTTTCTCTAATTCTGCGACCTTGTTGTTCTGGTCAGATCGTAGAGTTTGTGCTTGCAATGCTTTGCTTTGATTTCGTTCTACGATCTTGTAGGTTTGATCAGATCGTAGAGTTAGTTAACTGTAGTGCTTCTTAGTGGAATCGTTGAGTTGCAGTCTGTGTTGCTTCATCCTTTAATTCTACTCAACGATTGTTCCATGTGTATAGCAATCTTCTGTATTCCCTTGTCATTCTGTTCCACTCTACGATCTCTTCTATCTGCATAAATTCCAGTCCTTGTAAGCTTGCTCATCAAGTTTACTCTACGATTTTGCTAGAGAGTGTGTATCGTAGAGTACATTTCTTCTCTGGTTCAGCGTTATCTGCAGGCTAACTTGGTTGTCTGTTCGACGATCGTAGAGTTCAGCTCTACGATTTGTACTTGAACAGTTCTTTAACTTTACTCGTATATCCTGTAGACTTCTTGCACATCTGACTCTCTTTGATGATCGTAGAGTTATCCTGGTAAGGAGTCGTAGAGTTAACTCTACGATTTATACAGAATCGTTGAGTCTTCTTTGAAAGAAATCGTAGTGTCCGTTCTACGATCGTATAGACTGATCAACCTAACAGATTTGATCTTTTCTAACTAAGTCCTTTCTTACATTATTACATCATTACATATTGAAAGGACTTTTACAGACTTTGACATACACAAATACAGCAATGATTCATTCTTATGCTACTCTGCTAATATCATACATCTTTTATGCAGAGTGACTTCTATTGAAAGATCAACCTAACATTTCTGATCTTTAAAATTTAAGTCCTTTGTACACATATATCTAAAAAAGGACTTTACAACATTTTAATCCGATAACTTTCATTCTCTTTAATAAGAAGCAGATAGTTTATAGCAAGATCATATTTATTTAAACAAGTGTGCAAATCACAGTATTTGAAATGAGTAATATACATCAAGCACACATGACAATGTAAACCCACAATTAGATTAACATATAATCACTTTGTCAAATATCCACATAAGCACTTTTAGAACATCTAAGCACATAATCAAGTAAGCACATAAGCATATTAACACATATTCACTTTCAGAGTGTCTAAGCACATAATCAATTAAGCACATAAGCACATTAACACATATGCAGTTTGTCAGATACATATTGACAATTAACCATATAAGCACATTATAAAATCACTTTGTCAAATAACCACATAAGCACATTTAGCCCAGTCCTTTTCGCACAACAGTCATCATCATCAAATCAAACAACATTCAACAATCTTCCCCTATTTGATGATGACAAAACTAATAGACTTATTTATAAGACATTCATATAATGCATCTACTTGACAGGTAAATTATGTCTTACGATACAGTGAAATACTGTATGGCTAGTGCAAAAGGATGATTTTATTAAATGAGCATTTTTACAAAAGGTTATACATACTTACAGCTGCTCTTCATGTTTTAACTTTTCTCCCACTCAGTTTTGCTAGCTGTCTTCCTCTTAGCTGGTTGAATCTGATCTTCATAGCTCCCCCTTAGCTGTCTCCCCCTTAGTTGGTTGCTCCTCCTTCTTCATACCCCCTTAGCTGTCTCCCCCTTAGTTGGTTGCTCCTCCTTCTTCATAATTCCCCCTGTATTCTCTCCCCCTTTTTGACATCATCAATTATGAAATGTATGGAGCTTGCAGAGTTACTGCGGATTTAGAAGGATATTTTGAAGTCTATCACAGAGTTTTGAGACTCTACGAGACTAAGAGTAAGTAAATTTTCATGGTCCATAGAGTGTTGGGACTCTATGACTGGAGAATTGGTATTTTGAGAAATGTTTGCAAAGTTTTGGGACTTTGCGAACAGGGAGGTGGTGCAGGGTGATTAAGAGTTTAGTAAGTCACAGCCGAGGACTTTCTGATTTCTGCATTTTGATTTTCCACAGAGCTGGACAGATTCCAGATGGATATTTCCTGGCAACTTTGGTAGTGAGAATAGAAGGGTTCATTGCTTATCAGTGTGGTTGCAAGGGTCATTGCCTTTGTGAAATGTTGAGCTACTAGTGAAAGATTTGGAAAAGTTGAGTAGCTCCAACTAATAGAGCTTTGATCATTCATGAATGTTGCCCTTAGAAGTGGTAAAATGGGAATGAAACTCAACAGATGATTATTATCCCAAGTAATAGAGCATCTTTCCATCTGGCTGGCATGCTTCCTTCTTTCTCTACGTCTCCTTTTGATCTGCTTTAATCGATATGCTTCAAATTTCTGCTTTTCCAGTTTTCTCAGCAGTTTTACTTTATTCAGCTTCTTTTCAGCTTTCATCCTTATTTGTCTCTCCTTATGACTTGTTTTTGAACTCCTGCCTATTTTCTTCATAAAGCTACTTAATCCTCTTCCTCTACTTGACATTCTTGACCCGTCTTTTGATTCTTCCAAATCATGAGTGTTGGTCTCTTCTTGAAGGTGTTTATCTCCTTTCACTATAGTTTCTTGACAGTCTACTTTTTCATCTGATTCAGTCTTCCCAGCTTCAGAATTTGCAGAGCATTGTTCCCTTGGTACATCATCTTCTTCAGCTACATCATCATCAATGTTGAATTCAGGTGTTGAGTCTTTTTCAACTGGTTCAATTTCCTGATCAGAACCCAAAGAGACTTCCTTTTCAGACAGGCTATTTTTATGACATTCTGATCTTGCTTCTGAAGAGCCTGTAGATGTTTCCTCTTTTGAACTGTCAGAAGTTCTTTCTTCAGAATCCGAACTTGCTTCATCATCATCAATTTCTATCACCTGAGGTGGTCCAGTAGTGATTGAACTTCTCCACTGTTCTCTGATTCTCCAACTTCTTCTTGGAGCAATGTGAGGAACCTTCTTTTCTAACTTCTTCTTCTTCTTCTTCACTTCAGATACTTTGGGATTCATCTTTTCCTTCTTAGCTTTCTCTGAACAGACAACTTTCTCTTCTTGAGCCTTCTCCATTTCAATAAATTTTCTTTTATTCTTTGATTCCTGACTAACATAAATCACAAGTGTTTTGTTTCTTGACTGTTCATTTTCCTCCTGTACTTTCTCCTCAGATATTTCTTTCATTTCCCTTTTTCCTTTTCCCTTTGATTTCACTTCCATCTTACTGCTGAAACTCATAGAACCTCGTGACTTTTTACCCTTATTGGCATGAGGGTTCTTTTTCCAATCTTCAAACAGCCTTGGAGTAATTCTTTTGTTGCAGTTTAGAACTTCTCCTTCATCTTCCCCAATTTCATTTGCCAGTAATTTCTTCAAAATGATGCTTATGAATCTCCCATAAGGCATCTTGGGAGTTGGCTTTCCAGCTTCAGCTCTTGTCTTTGTATCATCTATCCATCTCTTTATCCACCCTAAGAGAACTGCTCCGAAGTTGATTTTCTTTCTTTGAGCAATAGCAGTCATCAGCCTCAGTTGATCTTCACTGATAGTATCATATGCAGTGTCTTTGCATAGAATTCTCTTTCCAACAATATCAGCCAGAACCTCATACTGCTGAGGGAAATCTTGTTAGAGTTTATGCCCTAGAGGCTAATTATTTGATGTAATTGCTTAACATTTTTGATATTATATTTGATTGAATAAATAGATTATTTTATTATGATTTCATTTACTGCGTTATATAAATGTTAACATAATAAAAGCCCTTAGAATAATGATACGAATTATATAGCTTTAAGTATGTGACTTGAACATGAGATTATATAATTATAATTAGTATCATTGCTCTTAAATGTCCCTAGTCGAGTATCATTGTTAATGGGACAACAATGATGCATTGAGACTAGTATGTGGATTGACTGATGGCCAAATCTCATTGGTCATAAATATATGAGATATTTGAGTCAATGCATAGGTACATGTTAGAGAACAATGTACTAGACTGACCCACCATGAGAATTCTACATGGAGCATTATGCAAAGTGTCATAAGAAATTCTTATAGTGATAATGATGTAATGATCCTTCGACCTGAAGTCACTATATTATTACACGAGAATTTGTGTACTTTGATATCATCAAATGTCACCTTTAATAGGGTGGACAATAAAGGTGATTATTGGGTACATCATGAAACGTGTGAGGAATATGAGTGATCTAGATGGAATTTAACCCTCCTATATATTAGGGGTGATATCCATAGGCCTCTTGATTGAGTAGGACTATGAAATGCATGGCCATGCTCAAATATTGATTTGTTTCATATAGTCTACTCATTGATCAAGAAAACTCAGATTAAATTATGAAGAGTATGACACATTCCATGCCTCGAGTTTAATCTAGGATATAAGGTTAAAATGATTAAATTACATTGAAACATTGGTCACGAAAAGGTTGTATCGAATCACCGATCTTATTATTATTTGGGTAGCAGTGATGCATTACTAGATGCCGCTCACTGTTTATAATTTTATAATATGATTTTAAAATTATTGCCAACATAATAATAACCTATAGGGTCACACACTTAGAACGTAATTAAAAGGGAATTAATTTAAATTGTAAGTATTTTAAATATGTCAATATGATTGATAGTATTTAAAAATTACGAATTTAAATTAATAGGATAATTTGTATATATGTATATTAATTAAGTAAGACTTAATTAATATATAATATATATAAATTCGGATTTTATTTTTCTATTGATTTTAGGTTTTAGTTAATTCCTATTAACTACTATATATATGATATATCAGTAGTCTAAAAGTGACGTAAGGAAAAAACTAAAACCCTAGCCGCTTTCAGAAAGAGGCTAGAGAGAAAAATAGGTTAGAAATCCTGATCTTGGTGGCTAGTACCGCGGTTCCTTTTGCTGCAGATCGTGGGACGATTCGCGGAGCGTTCGTGTGGATACCGTAGAGACGTAGTCACTAGATTGCGTTGAAGATTCGAAGCCGTTCCAGAATTCCATCGTCTTCTCAACATCTCAGATAATCGGTAAAATAATCTAAACCTCTGATTAATCTGTTTTCGCATGGATCCTGTCTTAGGGTTTCGAAAAAAATTTTAAATTCCGCTGCTTTCACTGTGTCGAAACTCTACCAAATCTTTCTTCTTGATTCCTTTGAGAGGAGACTTCTTTTCATAGCCCATCAATTCCAATCCAAGTTCAATGTTAATCTTATCAAGAGAAACAATTCCTCCGCTTGGAATACCTAGACTGAGATTGATTTCAGAAACCCCAAATTGCAATATTATTTCCTTAACCTTTGAGATGAGGGTGTTTCCTCGATAATCAGCATTTGAATAGAATTCTTTCACAAGCGAAGAGAAAATCCTGGTGCTAGTTTCCAAACACATGGTGAAGCCAGCATTCTTGACCAGATGTAAAATATCCTTGTATTTCTGCTCTGCATCTCCGAATTTTTCAAAACAAACAAGATTTCCAGGAATGACTTGAAGAGATGTCATGTGATTAAACTGATTGGGGAATAGCACAGGGAAAGATACCAATATCGGTTTCAGAAGAATTTTCGATTTCTAGGGTTTTGATGAGTTTTGGGAGAATGGGTATTGACAACTGACGGGGAATGACCATTGTCAGTTTAAAAACAAGACTTATGCTAGTTCCCTCTTATTTTTGCAGAGTACACGTGCCAGATACTTATTTGAAGAACGTGGGTTTAACCTTTTTATTTTCCATAAATGGAGCACATCAATTATTCTAACCCACTTGAGTTTGAAGAGCGTGAGGTTCACTTTCTCTGTATAGTAAGCTTGACCAGTTCGTAGAGTTGGCTGCAAGACACTCAACCATCATCCTTTCAATAGATGGCCTTGAGAAACTGGTGCGAATAGTATGCTGATAAAAAGGCTATGAAGGAGTTTACGGGAAAAAGTATTTGATCTGATATGCACACATAGACTCAATATGTTCTACGATCAGGAAGATGATCATGGTGACTCTACGATTTAGGATGATATGGCTTGCTTGGTTATCAGTCATAGAATTTAGAGATTATGACCGAAGAGATAAGTGCATTTGGTTCATCAATCACATTGTTTTGGGACTTTGTGACTGGAATGAGAAAGGTAGTCCAATGAAGAACCGATTTACCTTCTGCTTTCCTTCTGAAGTGCAATCGTAGAGTTATGATTTGAACTGCTCTACGATCTCTGTTAAGACTGGAGACTTTAGATGAATTCAGAGATCTTTGTTAAGCCTGGTTGACAGCTCAATGACAGCCTTCTGAAAGGACTTTGTAAGGATCGTTGTCATGACTCTGGTTATCATGTAGAGGTTGCTCTTTGATTTTGCTGGTTTCGTAGACTGGTTGTAGAGAGTCGTAGAGTGACTGACTGTGTTGACTCTACGATCTTGAGCTTTATGACGAGGAGACAACTCTACGTTCTTTGGAGAGGACACTTCATTTTTCCAAGCCTTATTCTGCGATCGCCTGACATACTCTACGATCCTTCTTTGTGAGATGAACTTTCTTTTGACTTGAGTGATCTTTTATCTAACCATGATATTAGTGACAAACATTCCAACAAGATTCACTAAATCAATAGGTGAGATAAAGACTAATAGATGCCTCCTTTTATGACCAGCTTCTTTCTCTTCTAGAGAATCCCAAGATTCAAATCTTCTTCATGCATCAGTATTCAGAATTCACTCAATCTATCAAAGATTAGCTTCCTTGAGATATCCTGCAGATTCGTTGAGTAGGTCATACTCCGAAATTCATCGTTAAGTCTCAGAACAAATTTCTCCACCTTCTTTATATCGTTGAGTTTTCTTCTTGAGGCTGTGGCATTGTTTCCTTCCTGTTGATCTGCTTGAATTATCTTCATCCAGAATGATTTGTGAGTATGCATGCTTATCAAAAGACTTTCGGTTTAGCATTTTGTAGAGCTGACTTCTTCATAGAATTAAGCAAATAAATCTTCAACCATTTCAAGCTTAGAGCTTCTTCTGATGTATTGAAGTTGGAGAGCCTACTGCCAAAGGTTATGAGTGTGAACTTTTCTTTGAGATGAACTTTTCCTCTTTTCACAGATTGAAGGGTGATTTCTGAAACTTAGAGTAAATCATTCGTGATTATTCCTTTCTGCCTTGATCTCCTCACCCTTCTCATTCATAGATGGTTTTGAAGAATTTTGACACTGAGAGCATTTGCCTTTTAAATCTGAACCTGTACACATGGTGTGCCTGGTAAAGACTTCTTCATTTTATGAGTTGCTTTGTACATGAATGAGGTTCTTCAACTCTTCTCGATCTTTAATGATCTGCAGAATGATTCTTAGATCCGGTGATCATTGATAAACATATGTGTCCATTCATTCGTGCTGAGTTGATTTCCAGGTTTCGGGCCTGATAACTGTGATTTGCAGGAATGACTTTGAAAACTCATCACCAAGGATATTGCAGTGAAGTATACAACTGTGATTTGATCTTTCTCCCAATTTCAGAGAAGTAGTTCCAGAAGACTGTTGAAGACTTTTGAAATAGATTCCTTTAAAAACCAGTCAAGCTAGAGATCATCCACCAGAAGAAATGACAAATGCTGCCTGTGGATATTATCATTGATTACTATATAATGTAGCTTGACAGAACTCTTGATGCCATTCTTGGATAAAAGAAGCACTTCCTTTGACGCACATCTTCAGATAAGATCCTTAGAATATAAGTCCTTAAGCTTATCGGAAAGCTTAATGCTGAGCCCATTGAGTGAATACTTAAATCCGAGACTGATTTCAGCTGCTGACATTTGGTATATAGAAAATCATTTAACACTTTAAGCATAGATTTCTGCTGAGCTTGCTTCTGCTACAAACTTTCAAACCGGTGAGAAGTAGATTTGTTAATGCTCGGCACAATGATGCTTCCTTTCAGAAGAATAGGATCCGGTGTCCTTTGGCATCAAGATTTGAACTTCCCAGTTTGTTTGAAGGCAAAAATACACGTTTGTATTCTTCAAGTGAATCAGTTAATAATTCTTGTCAACAGAACGTCCTTTTGATTTCTTCAACTTGCAGCACCGGATTAACTTTGAAAGTTCACTCGATAGCTTCTTTGCTGAGATCATCTGAATTTGTATTAGGAAGTATTAATATCAATTAATATTCAGCATCAGACAGGGAATCACTCAACATTCAATTAATACCTGAAAGAAAAACATTATTTTGTAAGCTTGTTCAAACGAAGTGTTTTACTTCAATTCTTAAACTCAAAAACAAAAATTTGCCAGTGCCATAGGATCTACTCAAAGCGTAGCTTTAAAAGTTCGTGAGAACCTGCTCTGATACCAATTGTTAGTTCCCAGAGGCACACAAGTGATCTAGAAGGGGGGGGGGGTTGAATAGATCTCTTAAAAATCTTTTTTTTTTCTTTAAGAGTTCATTACCAAATAATTTGTTTGATCAAGATTTGTTTGCACAGCGGAATATTAGTTTGAAAAACACCCCTTATAGATTTGTAAAACTTCTCCGTTGAGTTTAAGATTAAGTTGAAGACAGTCATTTGTTAAGTAAACTAATTCACAGTCATATGTATATATATATATATATATATATATATATATATATATATATATATATATGTATGAGACAAAATGTAAATAACTGAAAGTAAATGACACCAGAGAGTTTAAAGTGGTTCGGAGACTGAATAACTCCTACTCCACTCTTCTACTACAACTAGTAGGAAATCCACTAAGGATGGTTCATACGGAACCCTTCAAGCTCATTAGCCTGGAAACTCTGGTTCACTAAGAACCCTTCAAACCCAGCAGGTTTGGTTAGTTTAGTCACAAAGACAAGGACATTACTGCCCTCTTCAAGTCCAGCAGACTTGGCTCCTTTAGTCACTATGACAAGGACAACTGCCCTCTTCAAGTCCAACAGACTTGGCTCCCTGATCGTTTGAAAGAGGTTGGAATTGCTACTGAGTTGTACTTTAAGTCCTATTATCTTTAAACACTCAGTAGCAGGGTGTGATCATTCCTGGGATAATATTGAGTTCGGCAATGATGCTTGACTTCTTTATATGCTCAATATCTTCTTGTGATCACCCATTGTGCTGCTAGGCTTTTGTACTTCAGCTCCTTTGGTACTTGATAACTTCTCGAGATGAACTCCTGAGATGACTGTGATGCTCCTTTCTTTTGGTACTCAGTTGTTCCTTCTTATCATAGACAGATTATAGCTTCTCGAGATGGGCTTCTGAGATGACTGTGATGCTCCTTCCTTTTGGTACTCAGTTGCTACCATGTATGTATCAATTTGGCGTTTAAGCTTCTCTCTTCCATGTGCCTAGCAGCTCTGAACACTTCTTCTGTAATAGAGTTATTTATCTCTATGTCTTTCTCAATTCAGTGTTAGTGTTCTGATGGATCGTAGAGTCCTTCAGCATCTTCATTTTTTGTTTCACTCTACGATCGGTTGTTGTCTACCATCATCTCTCTCGTGTATTTTTCAATAATTGCAACAACCTTTCTATTTGTTCGTCCTGTAAGCTTTTATATCTCTGAGCATATATTACCGTTGAATGAAAAATCCCGTTTGTTTCATTTGGCTTTGTGCAGATCCTTAATATCTTCAATGTTGACTTTCTTGATGCTCGTGTCAGTGCTTTTTCCTTTTCTGACATGTTCTGATATATTAACCTGTAGCTCAGCTTTCTCTGAATTTATAGCCGTTGCACTCCCAGAGTTGTTCAGTAAGGATTATTATTTCCTTTGTTAATTAATCTTCTGATTCATCAATAAATACCTTCCTTGACTTTTAGAACCAACTGTTCTGATGCATTCAGAGATGTCCCATTGGTCTGACTTTATTCACCATTTTCCTGAGCAGTGGGTCCTAACTTATAGTCGTTTAGGCACAAAGTCTGCTACGACTCTGATATGCATCTGTATCTCAACAACACTTAAACTTTCTTTAATCTGTGCGAGGAGTATACTCTTTTCTCTTGCACCATATAGCCGTCCTGTTAGTCTACTTGTTCTGACCTGAATAATGAATTCGTTGAGTGATAGACTGTCTACTTTGTTTCTGCAAATTCAGCTTCATGAAAGTTACTTGAGGTATGTCAAGTGAAACGTTGAGTTAGAACGATCTTTTCTCTAATTCTGCGACCTTGTTGTTCTGGTCAGATCGTAGAGTTTGTGCTTGCAATGCTTTGCTTTGATTTCGTTCTACGATCTTGTAGGTTTGATCAGATCGTAGAGTTAGTTAATTGTAGTGCTTCTTAGTGGAATCGTTGAGTTGCAGTCTGTGTTGCTTCATCCTTTAATTCTACTCAACGATTGTTCCATATGTATAGCAATCTTCTGTATTCCCTTGTCATTCTGTTCCACTCTACGATCTCTTCTATCTGCATAAATTCCAGTCCTTGTAAGCTTGCTCATCAAGTTTACTCTACGATTTTGCTAGAGACTGTGTATCGTAGAGTACATTTCTTCTCTGGTTCAGCGTTATCTGCAGGCTAGCTTGGTTGTCTGTTCGACGATCGTAGAGTTCAGCTCTACGATTTGTACTTGAACAGTTCTTTAACTTTACTCGTATATCTGTTGGTTTATAATATTCGTAGACGCAATCAAATTGCATAAAATTAGCGGAAGCATGGTAAAATCAAATTTAAAATTTTACAAACCATAATCCAGGATCGACCTTTATGCACAATTATTAATTAATAAAGAAGAAGTTAGAGATATACCCTTGTAGAACTCAAAGCTTCAACGGGTACAAGTTCACCTCCAAATCCTTCACGATCTCCTTGAATTTCACCGATTGGATTCCAATGATCAATATTAGCCACCCAAGTGTTTGGCCTCTAGAGGTGATCCACCAAGGAATAACAATAACTCAAGAAGTGGGTGATGGCAAACCCTAGTTTTCTCTCTCTAGAGAATATGTGAGTACTCTCCCAAAACTTGTGGAAGTGTATGTGTGTAACCTCAATCCATAATAAGACTTCTCTTATTTATAGATTTAGTAAACTCTCCTAACACCTTTAGGAATAGGGTTTTTAATTAAACTCCTAATTTAATTAGGAACTTAATTAATTTAATATAATAATTATAATTCCTAAACTATTTAGGAACTTAATTATTAATTATGAGAGTACTCTTATTAATTAATTCCTAAACCATTTTGGAACTAAATAATAATGATAATAGTAATAATAATAATAAAACTCCTCTTATTAATTTATAATTAGTATTTCTAAAATACTAAATAATAAATATTAAGCTATTTAATTTATTCTATCCACATAGTATAAATTAAATATACTTAATTCATTATTACAATTATGCCATTTACTTCTTAAATAATTATTTTCCTTTTGCGGTGTGACCCTTTAGGTTCTCCATATTAAACCGGTTATAGAATAAATTAATTAGAACTATTCTAATCTTATTTATATAAATAAATTAAACTATTTAATTCATTTAAATAAATAATATTTATTCCATAATAAAGGTAAGCCCCCTTAGCGATCAACGACTTTCCAGATAATATAGATTTCAACATTTAATCACAAAAGAACATATTCAACGAATAGTTACCGTACAATTCAATCCTTCTACCTCACAACGTCCCAATCAAATATAAGACATGGTATAACTGTCAAGTCTTATTTTATTTGATTATATGCATTTCGATCCTTAAATGAATAACTCCAATTAATGTAAATTAGAAACTACTTTCTAATTTTCATTCTGCCTTGGCCAAGGACTACTGAGTTGTCATTTATCGAATCGCATAGGACATTCCCTTCTTTTACTAGAAGTGGTAGATTCTTTGTTGATCACTCACCTATCTCCATGTATGACTTATTATATCCAATCATACCCTTTGATACACCCTAAAGGTTTTAAGGAATATGTCAAAATATAATTCATTATACACAAGATACTATGATGATCTCAAGTCCAAGGATCACTTGTACTACTATCACAAAAGGAACTCCTATTGACAGGCAAGTAAGACTCCATTAGGTGTTCCTTGAGCGAGTCACGTTCAGTGAACTTATTCTCTAATAAGCACATACATACTTGCTTTAGTGTCTCTACACAAATGATTATGAGATCAATCATCCTCTTCATAAGAGCAAGCATAGTATGTACCATTCTATCCGGATCTACTAATCCCCTTTTTAGTGATCCAACGATTAGGAACAATTTTAGTTTTGAGCTATCTTGAATTTAGATCTCATTAGCATGATCCTCATCATGGTTCTAAAAGCATTGCTCGAAAACTATAGGTTTATCCATTTGATTAATTTTAGTAATTAATCATGAATAAAGAAATGTCTTGATACTTTTATTAATAAATGAATAAGATTACAAAGTATATGCTTATCACATCAAATGTGATTGGCTTGAGGGCATACTACTTTCAATCTCCCACTTGCACTAAAGCCAATCGCCCTTTGGTATCCACATACCATTTTTCTCTAAGTGGCGTACAAATTGCTTAGTAAATGCTTTAGTTAATGGATCTGTAATGCTGTTCTAAGAGTCTACCATTTTTATGGTGTCGTCTCATTTTCAATGATTCATCAAATCATATGAAAGTGTTGCAACATATGTTTGGATTTCAGATGAGACCTAGGTTCTTTGGCAAATTAAACTCCTTTAATACTAAGAACCATTATAAGTTCTGTAATGAACTTGTTGAACCAAACAATCACCTTTGCAGCTTCACTTATGGTTATTTACTATGTCTTTGTCACTAAATCAGCAACTCCTTGCTGTTTGGAACTTTTCCAACTCACTACTGCACCGTTCAAGGTAATCATATTACCTGAAACGGATATACTGTTATCTTGATTAGTCTGAACAAACTTGAGTTTGTTAAACCCTCTAGTTTTATATCAAACTTATCATTAGAAACTATTTTCTAATATTCTTCTCCAAAATTAAACTGATATCTGCTTATCGTACATAAGCAATATCAAGTCTAGTACATATCAACAAATTGATGTACAGTCTTTAGGTTAAACCGAGCATCCTTTGTGATCTATCTCTATAGATCTTTATCCCCAAAATATAGGATGTTTCTCCCAAGTCCTTCACGGAGAAGTGTTTAGACAACCACATCTTTACTGATTGTAGCATCGGTATGTCATTCCTTATCAATATTATATTAACATATAATACTTCGAATGTCACAGTGCTCCCACTAACCTTTGTACACACTTGGTTCATTATCGTCTTTGATATAATCAAACACTTTTGATTATCTCATCAAAACGGATGTTCCATCTTTGAGAAACTTGCTTCAATCCAAAATTGGATCGTTGTAACTTTCATACTTGATTTACTCCATCTATATGGAGACAAATCCTCTTGATTGTATCATACATACATCCTTTTGTATAATAAGCTATAACTGCAAATAAAATCCAAATTGATATATGCATTTTCACTAGTGAAAAGTTTCATTATAGTCAACTTATTGACCTTATTTGAAATCTTTTACCACTAGTTAGGTCTTATAGGTCTACACCTAGCCATTTGCTTTAGTCTTTCTCCAAAGACTCATTTCGGTATTTTATGATCATCAGTCATTTCTCTTGAGTATCTAATACTCATACCTCATCGTATGTAACTGGATCATTATCCACTATGATGCGTACCTCATCACCATCATCTATGATGAATCCATACCATTCAGGTATCTTCGGTACTAAACCAGATTTACGACTTGGTTGTGGTACAATAGGTTTATCTACTTATATAGATTCCTTCACTTAATCTGTAGTGTTTTGTGGTTCTTGAACTTCTTCAAGATCTATTTTACTCCCACTAACCCTTTTAAGGAAAAACTTCTTTTCCTATAAGGCAGCGTGTTTCAACAAACACCTTTTAGTTAGTTGGATTATAGAAGTGATACCCTAAACTTTCTTTAGGATATCCCACAAGTTTACACTTATCAGATCTTGTCTTAAGCTTATCACTGTCAAACCTTTTGACATAAGCTGGACAATTCAAATCTTAACATACTTAAGACTTGGTTTTCTCCCTATCCATGACTCATATCAAGTCTTAAGGAGGAAATAAGAAGTTATCTGATTTAGTAGATATGCGATTCTAAGGTATAACCCTAGAAGGATACTGGAAGATTGGTATAACTTATCATGGTTCATCACCATGTCCATTGTGAGATAATACCATTTCGCTTAAGATGATCTAGAAACTTATTGCTTAAGTATTCCCTTCTCGATCTAATCGAAGAACTTTAATACTTTTGGCCTTTAGTTTCTATACTTCACTTTTTGAATTCTTTGAACGTTTCAAATGATTCGGATTTGTATTTCATCAAATACATATATCGAAATCTAGAATCATAGTGAAAGTAATGAATGAATACCCTCCTCTTGCATTTGTTGTCATAGGTCCCACACACGACTGTGTGTACCATCTCTAACAACTCCGTAACTCGCTCTCCATGTCCACTAAATGAAGATTTAGTCATCTTTTTCATAATACAAGATTCACAAATTGTATTTGATTCATAATCAAAAGGCTCTAAAAACCTATCTTTATACAACTTGTTTAGTCTTGTTTCATTAACATGACCGAGTTAACAGTATTGCATGAAGGTATGATCCATATCATCTCTTTGCCTTTAGTTTGTAAAATTTTAAATTTGATTTTACCATGCTTCCGCTAATTTTATGCAATTTGATTGCGTCTACGAATATTATAAACCAACAGTGGCATCAGAACCAAACTAGAATAAAAGTCCATAATCAATCCAAGTAGAATATAGTATTCTATATGTGCATGTTTAATTATATATATTATATATTATCCAAACATGCTTCGCATGTTAAATAATATGACGCGTATTTTATATATATATGTGCATAAGCGCTAAACAAGACGAGACAATTAATATTAACAAACCCCTCAAGATGTAGAATAAATATTATTTATAAAATGAATTAAAATGTTTAATTCATGAATTAAAATGAGTTTAATTCAATTAAATAAAATTAGAATTGTTCTAATTTATTTATTCTACTATTAAAATATTAAGTTGTAACGTTCAAAAATATTTGGAATATCGAACGTTGCCTTCTAGTATGATAAAACGATAGAGTATCAAATAATCAATATACGTTTGTTGTGCACACACAAGGCTTATATCGATCATTTGAGATGTTGTTTTATCACATTTGATGCTTATAAGGAATTGAACATTACTGTTTTGTTGTGCACACACAAGGGCAGTATTTTTCTCTTCACTTATATGGAAGTGCTAGGTTTAACTTAACTTAGATAATTTTGATTTGGATGTGCACACACATGATCATAATAATCTAAGAGGCAAAATACAAGGAGTTACATGTTGATGTAATTGACAAAAGTTGTCTACCTATTTATTTATATATAGTTTGTTGTGCACACACAAGGCTATATACATTTGAAATAGGATCCTTATTCTCACTAGCAAATCTTTAACTAGATTTGCCGAACTATATAAAGAGGGTAATATAGTTTGATGAAAATAGTGGAAGACACCATTTTAAATAAAGACCTAATTAACTTGGTGATTAATAAAATGAATGCATGTTAATGTTGTTATTAATTCACTTAAAGAATATTGCTATGTTTAATTCACTAACACTACATAGCATTTTAGATGCTAACAATTAATCGAACCGAATTATTCGGATTGATTAAACAAATTTGAGAAAAGTTCTCAATGCTGAAAAGCTAGCAAATATCCTTGATTTGTCTATTCCTGCAAACGTTGTAGACTAAGCCTATGAGGAAGATATTGTTATTTTAAGAAATGGCAAGATGATGCAAAGGTGGCTCAATGCATCATGCTCGCATCTATAAGTATCGAGTTACAGCGTCAACACGAGAAAATGGATGCACCTACTATATTGTTGCACATTCAATAGTTGTTTGGTGAGCAAAGTAGGTCAACTAGATATAAGATATCTAATGAGCTCTTCCAATCTATAAGAACCAATGGCACTACAGTAAAGACACGTGTTCTAAAGATGATCAATCTGATTGATTAATTAGGACACCTAGGTTTTGTCAAAGATGGAGAGTTGAGTCAAGATTTGATCTTGCAGTCACTCGTTGACTCCCTTTCACAAATTGTTGTGAACTTTAACATTAATAAGCTTGAAGTCAGTTTACCTGATTTGCTTAAATATGTTGAATAAGTTGAGAGTCATTTTCCTTCTAAGAAAAACCAAGTCTTACTAGTAAATGATTTTATGCAATTTGATTGCGTCTACGAATATTATAAACCAACAGTGGTATCAGAGCATGGTAAAATCAAATTTAAAATTTTACAAACCATAATCCAGGATCGACCTTTATGCGCAATTATTAATTAATAAATAAGAAGTTAGAGATATACCCTTGTAGAACTCAAAGCTTCAACGGGTACAAGTTCACCTCCAAATCCTTCACGATCTCCTTGAATTTCACCGATTGGATTCCAATGATCAATGTTAGCCACCCAAGTGTTTGGCCTCTAGAGGTGATCCACCAAGGAATAACAATAACTCAAGAAGTGGGTGATGGCAAACCCTAGTTTTCTCTCTCTAGAGAATATGTGAGTACTCTCCCAAAACTTGTGGAAGTGTATGTGTGTAACCTCAATCCATAATAAGACTTCTCTTATTTATAGATTTAGTAAACTCTCCTAACACCTTTAGGAATAGGGTTTTTAATTAAACTCCTAATTTAATTAGGAACTTAATTAATTTAATATAATAATTATAATTCCTAAACTATTTAGGAACTTAATTATTAATTATGAGAGTACTCTTATTAATTAATTCCTAAACCATTTTGGAACTAAATAATAATGATAATAGTAATAATAATAATAAGACTCCTCTTATTAATTTATAATTAGTATTTCTAAAATACTAAATAATAAATATTAAGCTATTTAATTTATTCTATCCACATAGTATAAATTAAATATACTTAATTCATTATTACAATTATGCCATTTACTTCTTAAATAATTATTTTCCTTTTGCGGTGTGACCCTTTAGGTTCTCCATATTAAACCGGTTATAGAATAAATTAATTAAAACTATTCTAATCTTATTTATATAAATAAATTAAACTATTTAATTCATTTAAATAAATAATATTTATTCCATAATAAAGGTAAGCCCCCTTAGCGACCAACGACTTTCCAGATAATATAGATTTCAACATTTAATCACAAAAGAACCTATTCAACGAATAGTTACCATACAATTCAATCCTTCTACCTCACAACGTCCCAATCAAATATAAGACATGGTATAACTATCAAGTCTTATTTTATTTGATTATATGCATTTCGATCCTTAAATGAATAACTCCAATTAATGTAAATTAGAAACTACTTTCTAATTTTCATTCTGCCTTGGCCAAGGACTACTGAGTTGTCATTTATCGAATCGCATAGGACATTCCCTTCTTTTACTAGAAGTGGTAGATTCTTTGTTGATCACTCACCTATCTCCATGTATGACTTATTATATCCAATCATACCCTTTGATACACCCTAAAGGTTTTAAGGAATATGTCAAAATATAATTCATTATACACAAGATACTATGATGATCTCAAGTCCAAGGATCACTTGTACTACTATCACAAAAGGAACTCCTATTGACAGGCAAGTAAGACTCCATTAGGTGTTCCTTGAGCGAGTCACGTTCAGTGAACTTATTCTCTAATAAGCACATACATACTTGCTTTAGTGTCTCTACACAAATGATTATGAGATCAATCATCCTCTTCATAAGAGCAAGCATAGTATGTACCAATCTATCCGGATCTACTAATCCCCTTTTTAGTGATCCAACGATTAGGAACAATTTTAGTTTTGAGCTATCTTGAATTTAGATCTCATTAGCATAATCCTCATCATGGTTCTAAAAGCATTGCTCGAAAACTATGGGTTTATCCATTTGATTAATTCTAGTAATTAATCATGAATAAAGAAATGTCTTGATACTTTTATTAATAAATGAATAAGATTACAAAGTATATGCTTATCACATCAAATGTGATTGGCTTGAGGGCATACTACTTTCAATATCCTGTAGACTTCTTGCACATCTGACTCTCTTTGATGATCTTAGAGTTATCCTAGTAAGGAGTCGTAGAGTTAACTCTACGATTTATACAGAATCGTTGAGTCTTCTTTGAAAGAAATCGTAGTGTCCGTTCTACGATCGTATAGACTGATCAACCTAACAGATTTGATATTTTCTAACTAAGTCCTTTCTTACATTATTACATCATTACATATTGAAAGGACTTTTACAGACTTTGACATACACAAATACAACAATGATTCATTCTTATGTTACTCTGTTAATATCATACATCTTTTATGCAGAGTGACTTCTATTGAAAGATCAACCTAACATTTCTGATCTTTAAAATCTAAGTCCTTTGTACACATATATCTAAAAAAGGACTTTACAACATTTTAATCCGATAACTTTTATTCTCTTTAATAAGAAGCAGATAGTTTATAGCAAGATCATATTTGTTTAAACAAGTGTGCAAATCACAGTATTTGAAATGAGTAATATACATCAAGCACACATGACAATGTAAACCCACAATTAGATTAACATATAATCACTTTGTCAAATATCCACATAAGCACTTTTAGAACATCTAAGCACATAATCAAGTAAGCACATAATCATATTAGCACATATTCACTTTCAGAGTGTCTAAGCACATAATCAATTAAGCACATAAACACATATGCACTTTGTCAGATACATATTGACAATTAACCATATAAGCACATTATAAAATCACTTTGTCAAATAACCACATAAGCACATTTAGCCCAGTCCTTTTTGCACAACAGTCATCATCATCAAATCAAACAACATTCAACAAAGTCCGCCATGTAGAAAATTTCCACCATCATGCTGATGCATGGGGAACTAATTTGCCTACATTTATGGATCACAAATTTAGTCTATACCTAAAGGACAATTATATTTTAATTTTCTTGAAGATAATATATTTGTCCTTACTTATCACTATTTTCTAGACGTGCAAAGATTTTTTAGTGTAGTCAATAGTAAAACAAAATAATGACTATTCTACTCAATTAAGAAGAGTGTCCCTAGAAAAAAGTATTATATTTTGACTTATCAATCTCGAACTCGTTTAAAAGTTAAATAACTTAAAATTAAATTAGGATTATACAAATTCGGCCCCTTTAATAAACAAGCCGATTTTGAGCAGGGCTCAAGCAAGTCAAGTCTAATTGAGCTTAAATCTAATTTTTTTAAAAAGAGCTTAAGCTTGACTTTTATTTCTTTTTTTAAAAAACTCTTTTAGTATAAAAAGAAGAAAAAACAAACAAACAATTAAATGTTAAACGAGTCAAAGCTAAATGAGTCGAACCTTAATAAGCGACGCTTGAGTTGGACATCTCATTTTTCAAACTTGGCTCATTTAACTAAATGGGCAAAGAAGTTTGTTCGAATTCAAGTCAAGCTTAGTCTAGCCAAGCTGGGATCGAACTCACTAACGGTTCACGATCCCATATAAAACATGAGTTTTTTTTTATAAAATTATTGTATTATTTAAAAAAATTTATGTTATACTATAGTAGTATATTAAGTATAATAATAATAATAATATATTAATATTGTGTAAGATGATTTTTATTTAAATATTATTTTCATCTAAAATATATTATTTAACTAATAAGGTATAACTATTATTGATGAAAGTCTTAAAAATTCTACAATAATAGACTAATAGTTCATTCATTTATATAATATAAATGATACTATTTAACTTTAAATTAGTGATTCATTTTTTATATTCATTTATTTATGTAATAGCAAAATCTTATTTAAAGCCAAATAATTATACTTATATAATTTAATAATAAAAAATACTTATATAATTAAATATTATTGTTAGTAAGAATATTACTTTTAAAGAACAGTAACTAAATGATTTTTTTTTTTATAAATTTATATAAGAGATATTGGTTAGTTAATAATTATGATAATAATAATGTAGATGAATTTTTTTTGAAATCAAATAAAAGATGAAAAATAATTTTTTTTCTAACTAAATTTTAGGGTTGAAAGGTCATTCCTAAATTTTAGGGTTCAAATATCATTTTGTGCTATTAGTTAGGACAAGTTTACATACACAATATCCAAATACAAAATATATTTAAATTTTAGATATAATATTTGAATGTTGTGTACTTATACTTATTCTATTAGTTATATATATACATTTTCTACTTTTGTTGCATGGTTCTCTCTCCATTCTGAAAAATAGGGTGAATATTAAAAAAAATTAAAAGTCAATTTAAGATATTTTTAAATTTAAAATTGACATGGCTCATTCAAGTTTTGAAAAGAATAAACCTTATTATTAGTAATATTTTTTACGTAATTCGTGATATTCATAATTGTTTTGACATACACTACATGAAATTATGTCAATTTTGAGTTTAAAATTTACTTTTGAAAAGTCAATTTTGATCTTATAATTTGAAATAGAAAGAGTATTATTTTTAGTAAATGGCAAAAATATTTTATTGCTAAAGAAAAAACTTAATCCAAAAGACTTGGACTAGTTTACTTACAAGTTTGTCATACAAACTGAAAAACAAAGCGGCTACTCATTTCGCAGGATTTTACACCATTTTACTTTATAATTTGCACCAGACAAAAAAAATCATAAAATTGAAGGTCTTTGGAAAAAATCTAGACCTGAGGTCTTGTTAATGTCATTTGCTGATATATCTCATCTTCTTCCTCTTATTGCCCATCAATTCTTGTTGAGGATGAAGGGACAGATGCCAACTAGAGAAGAGGGAAAACCCAAGTTTTAGTTAATGCAAACCCTTCATAGTTATTTTAAAAACTTGCCCAATTGTAGCGAACTCCATTTCCTATTATTGCCTTCGTGAGGACAAAGAGCCACACTTAATTGTGTAGCTTATATGCATGATCTGATATGACTTGGTAGGCTGCTTGGTAGCTAGGGAAGAAGGGTATATGAGCTCTCGGATCCTAATTCTAGACAGTTCATTCGGATAGTTTAAAAAAACAAGTTATATTTTATTTAAAATGAGTTACATTTCAGATAACATTTGTTATACTACTATAACTCTCTACCATATAAAATGCAACTTATTTCCATCCTCTTTGAACCGCCTTAAATCAAAATCCATGAGGACGGACGGAAATTAGTTGCATTATATATATATATATATATATATATACATAACTAAGTATAACTCTCTACCATATATATATATATCAAAATTTTAATTTCCTAACAAATCTACCATGCGTGCCAGTCGAAAAATATTGCAGTACAATTTAACTGCTAACTTTCATTTCCATCACCATTTCTGCAGTTGGTCACCATTTAAATATATAGTACTTCACATTTCATTACATATACAAGATGAAAATGATTAAAATCTTGGACTAAAATGAGGGGTTCTTATATCAAAGTCTTTCCGTTCTTTGTTTTGTATTTTTTCTAGCTGGGTTTCTTCTTAATTCAGTTTAAAATGGCCAATCTATATTTTGTCACAAGGAACTCAAGAATATTGATCAACCTGAAACTAACCAAAAACATGTAAAGTAATCGTCGAAATATTATTGTCATTCATCAGTAGAAGGGCGTGTAGTACTTGGCAATCTCCGGCCTCTTACAGATGGCTATGCATAGGGTACCATATGTCCCACCTATATATTTCACCAGCCATAAAAAATAACAGAATAATAAAAATTTAAAAATCAATAACTATAACTATCAGTTTAACATGAAAGTTACATGAATTTGAGATATTGTAAGTTGAATAAATACCTGCCCCTTTTGATGGTACAACAGAATCTTGATCTCCACTACAATTGGAAAATCATTTCATTTTATTATATTTGATCATTTTAAATATATTTTTTTCAATTTTAATTTTAATTTCTTTATATATTCTTAAGGAATTAACCTGAAAACCCAAACTGGGATGTGATTTTAAGCAATGGGAAGATGCTGATGTCACCATCAGTTTCATTGTAGTTCAGAAGACTACGCAATCAAGTCAATAATAAATTATCTTATAAAAAATATTTTGACAATAACAATGTTCCTAATATTAATTAAATACATTAATCAACATTCCGACGTATTAATTAACACAATATAAGAACATTAAATTAATATATATACCAATATTAAGTCTATTATTGTATCAAAATTAAGAAAATTCACAAATTAGTATTTATGTGAAAATATTTTATAAATAAAATATTATCACATGATCCGCTTCCATGATCAAGATAAATCATATTTGTTAAAACACTATAACTTTCATGACAATATTTTCAAATTATTATAGGTTATAAACCATTATTTCTTTATTTATATATTAGATATGATTTATATCTTTTTAGTATAATATTTATTTATACACATAAATCATAATATATATAATATGGAGATTCATATAAACAAACTAAATGACCACTTAATGAATGATAAATGATGTACTTTTATTAATAAATAAATGTCCAACAAAAATAAATAAATAAATAGGATTTTTATAGCAAAAATTCAACAAGATTAAACAGAGAGACAGAGGAAAGGTACCCCTTTGCGCAATCTTAGCTCTTGTTCTACTATGGATGGGTAGCACACATCAAGAATCACATCATAATTGTTAATATGATTTCCAACTATGGCGTTTGCTTGGTTTATAGCATTGTTGCATGCATCTGATACGTTGTGTGGACTGCCAAATGTATAATTGTCGAAGTGACATTCATTAGTGATAGCAAGGCCAATCTCATAGGAGATCATTCCATGTGACCAGAACTCATATGTTGCTGGAGCATCGCGGTCTAATCTAAGAAGTGGATTTCCAATCTAAACCAAAAAAAGAAGACATGAACGACTACTAATTGTTAAACACATAAAAACTAAAAAGAGGGGGAAATTGAGCATTCAGTTCGAGTGTTCTCGTACAGAAACTCCTTTGTTGTTGAATTTGTAACCTTTCAAACGTTCATTATGGTCCAGTAGAGCAACAAATAACTGTGGAATGTTATTATAATTAAACTTGTAAAATTGTTATTATTTGTTAGTAAAGGACAGTCAAACTTCTGAAATTGTTATTCAGAATGAACTAAATGTAACTTGAATGTATCACATAGTATAAAATCATTGTAAAAAAGTCTTCAATGGGAGCAATTAATTTTCTCCCTAAGCTGAGCTGTAAATATTTTGAAACTTAAAATCTCCCTACATAATATTTTTCCTGTTACAACTCTTACAAATCGATAGATAAAAACTCCCCAAAAAACCATTTTCTTTTAGTTGAAAACTTGGAATCATGAAGTACTGACATATCTTTATGATGCAGGTACAACTTCATGCAGCCTATTTTGTGAAAATTTCATCCGAATATAATGAAAGGAATCATTTAGAAGATACAGAATCTATCAATAGTATCAGTTCTTAAAACTCACCTGCATAGCTTTCTCCTGTAAGAAATAAATCTCTGGATTTGAACAATGGAAACTTCACGAACCAATTTATCAAGAAAATGTACATATCCTGGGCTGCCAAAGAGAACGAGAATAAGCTAAGATCACAAAAAAGTCCACCAAATTAATGTCACCTTTATGATCCAAGTTCAAATGACATACATTCCATACTCATATTTGATGGCTGAATGTTTAATATAACATTGCTGTACTTCTTTATATTATCAAACATTCAAAAATAATAAATTAGCCAAATAAATCGATCTAAAACAAAGTTTTGTGGCCAATTCTCTTACCAGTGGAGGTAGCACCACAATTGTAATCTGAACTTGTATTTGAGTATGACCATCCAACACCAGCTGGAGACTCAACAAACAGAATATTTGATGCTACAATAGTTAAAAAGACACAAAATTGATAAGCACATGAACAGAACTCGTAATCAAGTTCTAGCAACAGTACATTTCGATTTGCTACCATTCAATATCTTCAGCTCAAGTTTGTTTGATTTTAAACTTATTTGGAATCTAGAGTATAACTTTGTTCCAAGATTTGGAATTTCTTCTAAGCCCTCAGCCATCAAATCTAGGAAAGAATGGACCCAACTCTGTGAAGGCACCCCCACCAACTGAGGAGCAACCTGGACCTGAACACAAAAGTTGAAGATGAAAAACATTTTAACCATGTAACTAATACCTAGTTGAACATGAAAAACCTTTGAACTATGTAATTAAAACCAGTGAATGCATTTCAGCAATTTGTACAAGTGCCCAAACAAAACCCAAATCAAGCTTTAAATTTATTTTCCAAAGAATATCATAGGGTCATCTTGACCTATCACAGGTCCACCCAAAAAGTAATGATGTCGGTACTCTTGATATTATCCTGTACAAGATGGTACATCCACTTGTGTAATGGGACAAAGGAATCAAATTTTGATCATTCAAACACATAATTTTTATGGAGACAATGCTCTGCATCCAGTCATTTGTTCATTGTGGGGGAAAAGAAGGAAAAACTTCACGTAATTGAATTCTTTTAAATCTTAACACTGAACATATAAAGCACATAACGTAAGTTACATAACTATGAGTACATGTGGAGCATGAACAATTCTAGTTCCCTATAAAAACCGGCAGCCAAGAGCTGAATTTAAAAGTTAAAACAGGAAGATAAAAGGAGGCACAAAACCCATAAAACCTCAAGTATCAAATGTAAGACTAAATGCATCAAATCATAATCTAAATATTTAATCATATAAATTAATCATTTATACTAATCTGTCAAGTGTTGAAAAATACTATTACAAAACAAACTTCACAATCGATACTATATTGAGAACATCAAAAGTAAAATCCTTCAATTAGAATAGAGAATTTCTATAAGTGATTAGCTTGCTCCCATTCACTAGGTTTCTTAACATGCCTCACATGTAAAACCTTTGAGGTATATATTTATAGTCAAGTTTGAGACTCTTGGCATACCATAAGTTACAACCTCTCAAATTCTAACTCAACGAGCCTAATCAATTCAATTAATAAATTAATTGATTCAATATATCAAGTTCATGTAAGTTGAGAATATGAAAAGTCACACACTTAAATTTTACCAAAACTCTACTACTTCCAACTCTATAGGGGTACTAACTGGCCATTGTTCTCTGTAGTGGAATGTACTTAACTAATTCTATTTTATTGAACCCATGACTCAAAATTATGGCAATTTAATTATTTTTAAAATCTCCTTTTAAAACCACAAAATCTAATAATTTCCCACTTGGTTTTAAAACTTGTAAAAAATAATGCGATAATATTGAGCTTAACCGCAAATTGAAGAAATGTATATTAATGAATTTAACCTGGGCCTACACAACACACACCTTTCAAATTTGTGAGTGGAAAACAACAAACAGAGGAAGTCATATTCAAAAGGTTTACTGTTCATCACATACTCAGAACCTAGGAACCCAATGTAAGGATCCATTCCGGCTTGAGTATTAGCCACTAAGAACTGCTTCCTAAACCGTTCATAGGCCCAAACACTTTTGAGAACCAGCATTCTCCTATTGAGGCCTTCCTGTATACACCCCGCAAGTGTATACCTAAGAGGGTAGTTGGACTCGATACCTGTGAGTACTCACAAAACAACAACTTAATGACAAGTCATATATTAAAATACATATGCCAGCTTAAAATCATTTATTAACATATTCAGAAAATACAATAAAATCAGCAAAACATGGACAAGCTCATATTCTGAACATGATGATGGAATGCATCCAAGTTATCCTTAGATGCCAATTTTTCAACAAAGACTTTATGTTTCCCGATTATATCTGAAGGTAATTTCAGACAATATTCTTTACTAAACTTCCTAGTCTCGTGAAAAGGAACCATTCTTTCTACACAATGATTTATCTCAAACCAGCTCAAGAGTTTGTCAGTATAGTTTTCTTGTAATTATGTATCTCATAACTTTGACACCAAGAATACATAAAGCTTCACAAGATCCTATATCCTGAACATCCGAAATAGCCATACTTTGATCTTAATTAATTTGTTCATCATTTCTTGGAGTCCCGATCCATTAAGGAACTCAGAATAGATAGTTGCTCGAAGATTTTCACATTCACTTAAAGACACGCTTAGTGAACATGTATTTTTCTTTCTGAGCAAACTCTATTCTCATATCCGCTTCTAGCAACATCTTCTTAAGTTTCTCATTCTCATCCTCTAAGCGTATCATTTTGCCACGATCACTGACTTCGCCCACATAATGCTTTTTATTCTCTTTTGCTCTCGTTATCCTTACACGGCTACTCGGTCCTCGCAGTCTACTTGATTCCTCATCTCGAATTTCAAGTTGAGATGATTTTGTAGACTCTAGCTCAGAAGGCTCAGTATTTGGCACACCTGAAAATAAGAGTGATGTCTCAAAATCAATCTCCTTCTTTGGGTATAAATCCTCTTCTGGGTTTAAATCCACATTTATGTCAACTATCAAATTATAATCAGCCATCCTATAACCATTAAAAATAATCGAAATAAGCCTCTCATACTAAAACTCTGAACTATCAAAACAAGTCTTATTATGCTTTTTGCAAATCCCTTGACCAATAAAATTTCTTCCATCCTTAATTTTCTTGATTTTTTTCTTCTTAAAAAACTTCTCTCTCTCTTTTTTTTTTTTTTATTATGTTAAACACTTGAGCTCAAAATTGCTAGCCGAAGGATTTGACATGGCAACCTTCTAACTTATCTTCTTACTATCTAACTTCTTGGCAGTCAATTTATTAATAATATTCTCAAATTCCCAATCTTGTTCGGCTAAAATGTAGAAATCCTCAATAAACTTATACTTAAGAGAAATTATAATTGTAGACACCTTAATTTCTTTTATCAATAGTCCACTCATGATAAATTAACTCATCTGCCAGAGCAACCATCTCATTCACATACTTTCTAACTTCATCCCCTTAATTCCTCACAATACGCTCTAGAAAATTTCTTCCACAAATTACTCACGTGAGGGTTTCTTGCAAAGCTCCACTTCTAACTAATCCAAAATCTCTTTATTAGTCTTGGTATTGAAAGAGGTCATACAAAGGGATTTTGTGAGACCACTAAGAACATATGATTTGGATACATCGTTAGCCAATTTTCAATTATTATATGCTTTAAGGTAAGCCTTGTACTTAGGTAACTCATCTTGATTAGTAATTAGTACAGGTTTTGTATGTGTATTATCAACTTCAATCAATTCTTTATGCCCACAAAATACTAAAAAACATATCAACTCTTCGCTTCTAATCAACATAATTGGTATCGTCTCAGATTTCAGGATACTGGCAAAAACAGGGCCACCACTAGTAGTAGGAAATATAATTCATAAAATAACGAAACAATAAAATAATCACTTATAATGAAATTCACGTACCCGTTGGAAATTAATGAATATCATTATAAATCAACAATAACGTATACAAATGCATTACCCGTCAAGGATTTTGCAAAGAAACACAATTATATAAAATATATATATAACTTGCATTACCCAATGGAGATTTAGCAAATTGCATATTCTAACAAATATTTATATTTATATACTATAACTTGAATTACCTGATGGGGATCTAACAAATTATATAATAAAATAAATATTTTGAATCAATCAAATTAATAAATTTCAGTCCTCGGAATTTCTTCTTATTAATAAATTCTAATCCAATTTATCTTCAGCTCTTACATAACTTCTTCCATTGAATTATTATTTCTCCATACTTTTATTCCTTCACCTCAATTTTTTTTATTCTTATTATTCCATTTCCTCTTTCATCTCTAGAGGTTCCATTATAGGATACTCTCACACAATCTCAAAAATATCTATAATTTCCTCTTCACTTAAATATGAATTTTCTCAATTCATTCTTTATCACTTACAACTCTATATGAGTTTATTTCTTACTGCTCTCCATCAATTCTCATAAGATTATATCCTAAGGTTTATAACTTACTACTCTAATACCACTTTGTGACCTCCCCAAATCAATGTACTCTCTACGGCAAATTCGGTGCATCACGATACATAATCTCTATAAAATCTACCAATAATTTCTATCCCTGGATCATATCTTAGTCTTTACCTCTTTAACTGATACTAACCTGTAACCTCTACAGGATTTTATAACCTTCATCTCTAATATCAACCTATGATATCCTTCATAAATGTTTCCTTCTCTCAACTCCTGAATTCTGACCATTCTAGTCCTCTCATTCCTACCTACAATATGTTTAATATTTGCAAGAGTGAGCATCAAATATATCAAATATGCTCAAGCAGGTATGAAGCTAAAATAAAACAGTTCAATGAATAGATATGAATAAAAATCTTTGAATCCAAAGAATCATAAACTTTCAAATTCACAACATTAACAACATTTTCATTACTTGGATGGTCATAAAGGACCAAAAGTTCTTTTGAATCGTACTGTAGTTGATCATCCTAGCAGTACATCTGGTGATCTGTAATATGTTACCTCACTATAGTACACAGTGACTTGCCAGGATAAACTCATCAATGAATAATTATATTTTGAACAATTGAATAGCTCATCATAGAAATTTTCAACATATAAACCTTTAGGAATGTGCGACAGCACATGATTAACAAGAAGTAATAAATCTTCAACATTAGAATCTTTGACTTTAAATAATTACCGAGGGGTCATCAGGACCATGAACTCGTTACATCATTTTGAAAAACTTTACACAACATTCTTTCATACGCTAAAGCATTACGTTAGCACTATATATGGCCTAATGCTAACAGTGTTTAGTTGGCACTAAATGGCCGGAAAATTCTTTACCAATGTTCCCCTATATCACAGGGTTGTTCATCCTCAGTCTTAATCTTAGAATCCGCACCAAAACAATTTGAATTGGATATTATCAACAATCACAATTAACTTTACAATCGAGTAGCCGAAACAATTGGCATCCTCTTTACTTCCAATAAATTCATAAATATCAAGAACTTGCAAACAAGGTTCTAAAAGGCGTCAGGCGGGAGGCGGGCGGCCGGGGGGGCCTAGCGCCTAGGGGGCCTAGGTGGAGCCTGAGCGGGGCCTAGGCGGGATTTTTTATTTTAAGCCAATTTTAATATTTTATCTTACATTTATCCAAACAAAGCAATAATATAAAGGAAAATAATCTATAATAAAGATAATAAATGCCTTTGTTTAAAGTTCAAACACATATCTATGTTGCTAATGTCAAAGTTCAAACAAAAACATGTAATTGTTTAAAGTTCAAACACAAACAAATAATAAAAAATACAAACTAATAGTCCTCATCCCCATATCCCTCTACATCTCTCTCTAACTCTTCTTTTCCATATCCCTCCAAAATAATGTCCTCATCGGGCTCACACTCATACTCTTCATCTCCCTCTTCTTCCGTGTCATTATCAGACAAAAAAATTTTCTTCATGGAGTTCTCTTACTCTAACATTTCAACTATTTCTCTTAGCCTCTAGCACGCTATCCGCTTCGGATGCTTCACCAACTGCTTCCCAAGTAAAGCCCGAACAACCCTCAACTTATTCATCTATTCCAACGACGTCGTTTTGTAGCTTAGTTATTAAAATTAAAAAAAAAAATTGCAGCCTTAAATTTTCCGCTTATACCTCGCCTAATTTCTCCGTCTTTTCCACCCAATCCCGTATAATTTCCTGGAGGGATTTTTTTCCCTCCTTGGACATAGACTAGGCGCTAGGCGGCCTAGGCGTGACGCCAGGGGGCCTAGCGCCTAGGCGGGGATTAATCGGACCTAGGCGGGGATTTTTAGAACAGTGCTTGCAAATTTAGAAATATTGCTTCGTTCAATGAACTTACCATAAATTATGAGTTCAAGAACTTACCATAATAATATGAGTTCAGGAACTCGTCATAGTAATATGAGTTCAAGAACTTATCAGAACCGTACCATAATGCTATGGGTTCAAGAACGTACCATACTAATATGAGTTCAAAAATCAACCATAATAATATAAGTTCAAGAATTCATAGATATCTCAAGACTTGCAATCTTAGCTCAAGTATAGGAATTTGCATAATTTACAACTTGTTCAAATAAAGAACGTGATCAAAATAAATGACTTGCTAATTAAGAACTTGCACATAAGCTCAAAAATAACTTGAACAATTCAATAGAACTAACATAAGCTAGAGAACTTGCATAAGTTGTCGATAACTTGCAAAATATCGAAACTTGCAAAAGTTTAGGAACTTGCCTAAATCCGTAGTTCATCATCCACATTCAATCCTTCTTTATCCAAGTGACTTACAATATTAATGTAAAGGTCGGCACATCAAATCTCCATATCATTATTTCCTTGATCGTTCTCCTGTACTCAATTCTGAGTTATCTACAGCGTTATTGAATATTTTTCCCATTAACAAATTTATCTCCTTATAATAATATTAACCTTTACAGGTTACTTCCCGTAATTTTTATTTAAATATTTCTGTTTACTTTTCCAATAATCTTCATAATTCGAAATTTACTCCAAAAATTCCAAACCAATCTTCCTGACGTCAAAATATACCATTATACGTCAAAATATATCATCATACGTCACAATATATCATCTCTTAATAATTTTGAACCATGACTCAAAATATGGCAATATAATTATTTTAAAATCACAAAATCTAACACCAAAGACTAACAGTATAAAGAGCCCATTAAGTACAATAAAGGCCCGCCAAAAAATAATTAAGAACCCACCTCTATTTTTTTATTTTTTTATAGTTTATTTTAGTGATTTTACAGCTACGTCCTTCTGGTGTGTAAAGAGTCAACTACTACTAAAAGTGTGCAATACCAACAAATTGTATACATCAAATAAATTCATAATAATTTGGATTTTTTTTAGCCCTTCTAAGTTAGTAAGTTCTAATATGTAACGAGTCAACCATTGAATATACGCAAATACCCACAAAGCATATACACCAAATAAATTCATAGTAATTTGTGTTTTTTAGCACATGAAAAGTATTAAATAAATAATTATAAAAGTGACACTAATTAAAGAAGGAAAAAAAAAACCCTCCTTTAAGCCACAAAAGTGACGGGCTTTTGATCAGGATTTTCTTCAGCCTCAACAAAATAGTAAAACAAACTCCTCCCAACCTTCAGATCTACATCAACATACCCAGCATACTGTTTAAACCCAACTTTAGGATGTCCGAGCAATTTCAACACCAAATCCTCTTCTAGGTACCCATTTCCACCCACCACCAAAAACCCCACCACTACCAACCACTTACAGAACCACCGCAAACTACCCATTTCATAATTTATCAGCGAGAATCTGATTCCCAGTTTTCAGAATTTTATAGCCTTGTCTATATAAAGAAATTGAACCCAAAAAAGGTAGATGTTAGGATAAAATTATTCAAGACCCGGTCCAGGGGCAGGCGCAAATTGTCTTTGTGTTTGAGACCAGGTTCCTTGCAAATCCATACCAGTATTGTACTTTGGGCCCGGTATTGGAGTTGACCCATTGCAATATATTTTGATGGTTTATTATTCCAGAAGGGTCAAAGTCCTAATTTTTATATGTTTGGGTTTCTTGATTTTGGAGTGATAAGAACACTTAATTTATCAAGGAGTCGATCATTTACGAATTGCAGTTATAAGGGGATTATACTTAGGACATGCACTTCTAATTGGTCTCGGGCGTGCATAATAACTATAAATACAGCTAAAAGTGGAGTTTAGTACACACAAATACTACATAATTTTACTATTTTCCAGCAATTACTTCATTCATTGTTTACGCTTTTGACCCGTACTGATTCTCACATTGGAGCTATCTCCCGACATCCCAAGCTATCAAGCTTTTGGTGTGGCCCATTGACTGTTCATTGTGCAAGTTGCTGGTTTTTTGGTGATTTGTGTTAGCGTACAGAATCAGGCGTTAACATTAGCACTGGAGGAAAAGCCTTGTAAAATTCTGTTCATAAATCACTAGACGCTTTTAAATCGGTGTTCACGGCGAATAAGGGTGAACAGGTGCTGGACCAAGTAGGGTCGTCGGTGGTGCTGCTAGCACACAATGTACGTGGTTCAGTGAAAGACATACTTGGTCCCTCTGCTCAGAAGGGTAGACCAATGGCGACACAATCAGCTCCAATCAGACGTCGTTTATTTACTATTCCTAATTCACCATTCCAGATCTCCGGAGGAGGGGTGAATAACCGATCCCCTTCTCGGGAGTATCAAGAAAGGGACTCCAGTCAGCTTAACTAGCAGGAGACCATTAGGAGGCAAAAGATTCAAAAGGCCAAGGATGCTTTGGAAGCGTTGCTCCTTAAGCAGTGGGAATGGGGTGCGCTTTTGTATTAAACTACAGAAAGATGATGACGCTCCACCTACTATTCGGGGTTCTCGGGAAATCACACCGCAAAGTCTAAGTAGGAGGAAGCAACTGGCTGAATCTCCTAGACAACACCACAGAGCCTTTTCCAAGGATCGTTATTACGGCGAAACAAGGCGAGGAGATAAAAGGCAGGCATCTCACAAAGATCAAGAAACAGCTTATTCAAATCCCAGTCAACGTCGATGGACCAGGTTCCTTGCTGACGATCGGGATCATGGTGATATAGGGAGAGGCGACATAAGGCAAGCCAAGTCTCTAGACCGAATTCAGGATCAGCATGACAAACCCCCCCCCCCCCCCCCCCCCCCAACCGGGTATCCCAAATCTAATTATGCAAAAGATAGCGGAGTTAGAATAGAAAATAGCAGCTACACAAATGGATCCTAAGCCCCTCGACCTGAAGTCTCCTTTTTCACCTACAATTGATGAAGCCAGGGCTGATCCTTCAAAAAATTTACCACCATTGGAGACATGACGGCACGGGAGACCCTTGTGACCACACACACTCTTATGAATGTATCATGCGCTATTATGGTCATTCAGATGCAGGCATGTGCCAGATATTCATTACTACATTAAAGTCAGCTAAATAGTGGATGCTGTCTCAATTAATGACAGAAGTTCTACGACAACTTTAATGATCGATTCGGAAGCAATAAAAGGAGAGGAAAGCTAACCGCTTCTTTAATGCAAGTTAAACAAAAGCCTAACAAGACACTAAGTCAATATGTGCAGAGATTCAGGGAGGCGGTAGGCACAATAACCGACCTAAATAAGACTCAAGCCTTGGGTTTCTACACAATAGGGCTGGATATCGGACGATCACGAAAGCTTATGAAGGATATCACGTTCAACCCTCCCAAACATATGTTAGATGCCTATGAATGGGCAGAAAACTTCATAGCAATTGAAGACGGTGTTCTAAAAGGCAGCCTAGGCGCTAGGCTCCCATGTGGCGCGCTGCCTAGGCCTCAGACGGCAAAAAAAGCACTCCAGTGAATTAGGCGAGCCTAGGCGGGAAAGGCGCCGTATGATTTAGGTGGAGCTAGGAGGGATTAGGCGAGGCCTAGGCAGAATATTTAGGTTGCAATTGTTTTATTTTAATATTTATATGAATATTGATATATTTATTTTTCTAATAATTTACTATATTTATAATGCAGGTTGTAGCATATCAAATCACAACAAGAAATGGATAGTTTTATTATAGTTGTAATTTTTGAATTTGTACCAACTTCAAATTATATAAATGATGATACAATTGTAATATTTAGTTTAATTCAATATAATTCTTAAATTTATGTTTAGTTTCTTAAGTTTTAATATTGAATTGAATTATTGAAATTTCAAATTTTATTATTTAATAGCAATCTTGTTTATGAATAAAACTAATATAGTAAAGATATGTTAGCCATACTTAGCATATGGTCTTTGTCATTTTCTTTAAGTCCTCAATTTTGAATTTAGAATATTACACAAATAAAAATAATTTCATAATTAATAATTTCAAATGTCTCATTCAATAAACTTCACGCTAATTTTTAAAAATAACATTTATTTAATTTATTTAGAGATAAGAAATACATTCAAAAGCCATAAAGACGAACATCACACATGTCTTAACAAATTTGAAATTAATATCATCCAATCATATTCATTGATTTACAGGTGAAAAAAATATCTCTAAAACGGAATGTTAATGAAAATAACCATGTTTGTATACAAAACTTGGTAGAAAGTATCAAACTAATCATTATGTTAGCTCAGACTCTCTTCAACTCTCTGTTTGCTCCCTCAACCTCCTAATTGTGTTGCGAACTATCATGGCGGCAGCAGTGCTGTTGCATATAAAAAATAGATCCAGAAATAGGATTAATGACATTTCAAATAAAAGTAGTAGATAGGTAAAACTACTAGAAAATTAATACTTTAATGTGTATGCAAAGAAATAAACTTTACAGAAGGGACTCGGGTACTTGCATCCATGATCAAACAGCCATTGTTGGTTAGACAAAAGATCCAGCGACCATGGGGTCTTCGATATCTTGTCACAGAATTCTTTAAATTCTTTATTCCGAACTAAAGGGACATCCTTTAGTCTGAGGGTCTCCCAAGTAGGTTCTCCACAGGTTTGAAGGAGGTGGCACTACTAAAATACCCCACATCTGAAATTGATTTTTAGAGACGAACTAAGTTCCGTCTCTAATTCTAGCAATTTGATATGAACTTAGAAATCGAATTTTTGATATCTCTCGACATGTTTTGGAAGTAAAAAATTGAGACGGATTCTGAATCCGCCAACAATGTCTCAAATTCTAGAAACGGGATTAGAGACGGATTTAGCCGTCTCAAAAATTAATTATTCTTTTAAAGATTTTAAACGCGCTTTTGAAATATATTTGAGGCCACCAGTGCTCGTCTCAGCGTAATAATAAAAAAATAAATATTTATGTTTGAGACAGATTAGAGACCAAAATTTCCCATCTCATAATTTTATTTCCCTCTAAATATTAGTCTCCAATTGCCTCCTTATTTTAAAGACGGAATTAGAAATGAAATAGCAGTCTCAAAAATGATATTTTTTAAAGTTATTTTTGACACGGATTAAAGACCAACAATGCTCATCTCAAATAATAAATATTTATGTTTGAGACGGATTAGAGACTGAATTTCTCCAATCTCAGAATTTTATTTTCCCACCATTATTTTCACGCTCTCAAAAATAATTAATCTCAGGCTCGGCCTCAAGCTCTGTTTGTTTATTACTTAATGTGATAGACTTCACGACACGCTTGTGTGAGGTTGTCGTCACCCGGATCGCTCTAGCCGCGGCTATAGGTGGAACATCTATGACACCTTGACTCCTCGCTTGTATTGAAACGGTAACCTAGATACAATCAACGATTAATGTATGGTAGAAGACATTACAATCACCTATGGTTTGATAATTGATAAGTCGTGTTGAACGCCACGGATTACTCCGATAAGTTCGTTGGTTCTTAAAGAACCAAAAGAGAGCCCTCTCAATAATTTTATAAACTCAAAACTTTCATCACTTACATTAGTCTCGTCCCCTATTTATACACTTGAAAAGAAATTCTAGAAACCCTAGAATTAATCAAAACTAATAAAAACTCCTAATTCCAAAAGGAAAATTAAAAATAATTAAAAGAAATAAAATCTTAACTAAATAATTCCAAATTCTAATTACTGAAGTAAATACTCCTAGCTGCGTTAGGCTTCTAAATCTGCTGTGTACAAGTTTTATATTCAGCTGTGTCTTGAAATAAATTTGCTGAAGTTTGATTAAAGCCCGTGCTGAGTTGGAAACTGCTGGTTACATGAATTGTGCCGACTCCTTCCATATGTTGGAAAGTAACCTGCAGTTATTAGTTTGTACTTCCTACCCAATTTTTTCCCCCCAAATTTCAGTAACTTCAGCTTTCAGAATACATCCCCAACATAAATCAAGGCATTCGTTTCTAATATTGATTTAGCATTAACACTAACCTTTTTTCGAACTCAAACCGTACTCAACTTCTTAGATGCACTTTCTATCATGTGCCAGGAGGTAGCCTCACAACACGAGAAGCATTACTCGATCATTCTCATTATGTTTTAAAATGAAAAAACAAGGGAACAAAATGCTTTTAAGATACAATAATAAAACAATGTAAAGTGCAATTTCTGATCAAGCAACATTGTCAAATTGTACACTTCAACAATTCCTTGGAAATAGCTCTCTTTCTTTCTTTATGACAGGGAATCAATTCAACCACACGCCACATTGAACTCATGGCTACGCTGTAAATTCTTAGTAAGTTTATCTTCCTATCCCACATTTAGTGAACAATTACAACCACATTGAGTTTAAGTATAGTCCATGAGAATTATTACCTTTTGGGAAGATCAACCCTCGACCAAAAACTTAGAACTACTAACCTTGTGGGTTCCTAGAAAATAGGTTATAGATTAGAAATTTGAGATACTTCACTACAATTTTCTACTTCTTGTTCTTTAGAAGGTCATAACTAGGAAGGAGCTTATCATGTGACACTGATCCACATAATATTTCTCTATCTTCCATGCAATTTTCAAGCATTAATGAACATATCTTATGTGACTTGTCACATGATATCACATCAATATTCTTCTTTTCTTCCCTGCATTATTAAATCTAATGAATTGATTTAATTTAGCATCTCTAATAAGTGCAACAACTTCAACTAAACTAAACTCTGCAAGCTTCAAAATAAAAAGTTATAATCACATTCTTAGAAATATTTTGTTTTTTAACCTACGAGTTTCTCTTTAAAGCCCATAATGAGACTTTGGTCGAGGATTTAACCACCATCAAGTGCATTGGTCCTAATGTAGTCACCCTCAAACTCATTGTAGTGTAATTGCTCAATATGTGTGGAACATGGACTTTTATACAAGAAATTTATAATGTAGTCACGAGTTTAATGTAATGTGTGATTGAATCGGTTCATCATCATTGAAAAAGAATGCTCTGATTTTGTTTACCATGAGGTGAGTTTCCTATCTTCAATTTTAGTAAGCCTTAATGCTTTGTTACCTACACAACACAACACAGCATTCTTTTTTCACCATCATTAAACCAAGCTGGCTTGTCAGCTACAATGTATCTTCTTTCAAATTCATATGTATCACTCAACATGGTTTTTCCTGTGAAGCAGCATGTTATCATAAATCTAAAGATGGATCAAGATGGAACGTCCACTTTAAAACTTGCACTAGTTTTAAATCTAGGATTGATTGCAGACACTAGTAAAGAATACTAAAACTGTTATATCCCTGAATTTAAGTGACGTTTTAATACAATTTGAAAATGTGGCTTACATCACTAATGGTCCCTATGCTTAAGTGATAGATTGAAATAATACGACTTATGATGCAGGAGCAAGACGAATTTGAAGATGATGAATACCAAGAAATAGCTTTGATAAGAAGAAAAGTAATTAGGAAGAAATAGCTTGATAATAATAAACATAACTTGGGCCAGGCTCCTATTCGAAAAATAAATGAGTTTTTAATCAAATTAGAAAATGTGGTTTACATCACTAATGAGATCAAATGTATATAGTTCAGTAAATGTAAATCTCAACGAATAAGTTTGGTACTAAGATAAGGTGCCAGCACCTCAAGCAGGGTTATTCTTGGAGGTAGAACAAGAAATTCATTATAGGTAGAACAAGAAATTCATTATAGGACAGAAGCCTAAGATTCCGGAAGAGAAAAAATAAGTGCTTTTTAGGGTCTTTGGTTAAGGAAATAATACGGTTTGGATAACCTAAGATCAAAGTCAAATACCTGGCTCCAAGCCTTAAGTTATAAATAAACTACATTACTACTCTGGAGAGAAATATGTTCTAAAAATCCCTGCCTAGGATAGGAGGTCCTCCACTACCTCAATTTGGTTGGGCGCCTAGGGGCCCTCTAGGCAAAACTCAACCTCTACTTTATAAAAGCTATACAACACTTGAAATGAATTTTTAAGCCTTAAAAAAAAACACTTGAAATGAATTTTTTAAACCTTAAAAGAAAAAAAATCTGGGTAATATTTTATGTAAAATTAAAAAGAAAAAAAAAAGTACATCTACTATATGTTTTGTGAAGTATAACCAGTATATAATAGAAAAATAAATACATGAGACCGTTTAAGAAAACGCCTAATCCGCCTAAGGAAACACCTAGGCGCTAGGCGCCCCCTCTGCCGCCTAGGTCCACCTAGTTACTTTTAAAACATTGGGACAGAAACTAACATTATCTCACTCATTAGGCATATAACTACTGGAATAACATTTACATTTCAAACAATAAGGTTTGGTTTACAACTTTCACCCAAATCCTTACAAATCCAGTGTTGCCTTAATTGCAAACTCCCCTGTTCATTTGTGTTTTTGAACCTAAAGTACCAAGTGTTTTTGGCCCTGTCTTTTATAAATTCAAAACGATGCAGAGCTTTTGCAATTGTTGTTTTACTCCAAATTTCGAGAATTATTGATATTTCCTTGGAGGTTATAGGTTTTGCACAAATACTACATCACTATAAAGTTTTTTGATATGCATCACTAAGAAACTTTTATACTCTAATTCAACTTTCATAAACATACCTTGAAACTCAAATACCTTTAGTAACATTCCTCTTATGGCATTTTTATGAAAAGAGTTTTCGATGAGCAAATACTAAAAATATTGCAGTACCTTTTGGCAAATAATGCCGGAAGCTTATTCAGTTTTGCTGGTTATCCAACAATGATGCTGCGATGTCTTTCCAAACAATATTATCAAACTCATATAACTTTGCAAAACAAGAAATTAACTGGTCGTGAATCACTTCTTCAGCCGGAAGGTCAATGTTTGTTTCTCTTCTCAAAGAGGTAACTTCTTTATCTGCAATTCCACAAGGCACAATATGCTTAAAGTAGCTTAAATCAGGATCAATGTTAAATGCCAAACCATGAGAAGTAATCCCTGATGAAATTCGAACCCCAATAGCACCAATCTTTCTCTCCCTAACCCAAACCCCGGTCTCACCTGCTCGTCCAGGTCGAGCCTTCACACCATATAGAGATGCCAAATTAACCATAGTTAACTCAAGTTTCTCCACGTACTTTCTTGCACCAAGCCCAATATCTCGTAAAGAAATAATGGGATATAAGATGGCTTGGCGTGGACCATGAAATGTAATATCCCCTCCCCTTTGCGTATAATTGAGTTCTGCACCCATAGCTTTTAGTTCATCTACTGGAACTAATAAGTTGTGATCGGTTCGCCATTTGCCAAGGGTATAGGTGGGTGGGTGTTGTAGGGACAACAGAGTATCATAAATCTTACAGGTTTTTCTATCAGTGACCAGCTTCTCCTGCAGCATAATTGCATCCAAGTAGTTCACAATGCCCATTCTCCAAACCTCAAGTCTTCTAGGAACGCCCATCCCCTGCAAATGCTGGCATATTATATCTCAATCCGTTCTAAATTATAAGATCATTATTGACTTTTGAAAGTTAATTTGATACTTTTTCAAACTCAAAATTGAGATGATCTATAAAAAATTATGAAACAATAGATCTTAATAAATTTTACAATGAGTAATAATTTTAGATACTTTACAATATTTATCATTGTATTGACTAAAATTAAAAGAATCCACGCCATTTTTTAGCTTGAAAATAGTTGAAGTTGACTTTAAAAAGTTAATAATGATCATATATTTTGGAATGCAAGAAGTATTACATATGTCAAGTTGTCACATGACACAGAACTTGTAGTTTCTAATTCAAAGGTCTTAAAGCCAAGAAATGTGATAGCAGATCCTTAAAACAGACTGCTCATTACCTAATTCAATTATCATACATAGAAATGCACAAAACTTAGAAACCAAGATCTGCTAAGAATGAAACAAGGTATTGTTTATGTACTACTGATAATTGATTACACAAGGAATACCTTTTATACTCAAACATGGAAATGGAATTAAACCAATATTTGTAGATGTGATACAACAATCATGCAATGCTAATCTATCAATGGAAGCAAAAAAGAAAAAGAAGGAATTTAAAAAAAAAAAACAGAGCATTTCTGGGTCGAATTTTGAACATATTAAAGGGGTGGATTATTGAGTAGATGGGCTCAGAAAATCAGCAAATGACATGAACCAATAGCACAATAGCTACATATAGCGCTGTTGCATTGCTTGGGAAATGGTATGGAGGGAAAAACACTTCAAAGTTCAGGGTTTTAACACTAAAACACTATAACACTATAACTACCAAAAAATAACCAAACACAAACACTGCTATATTTTTTTTGGCTGAAAGTTTTTTTGTAAGAAGAATAAAGAGACTCTTTCTGATTATTAAAAAAAATATGCCTTTGAGTTATCTGGGTTCATACAAATGTTATAAAGCAATAATTTTTCTGGGATTTGGAGATTCCCAGAGATTTAATGGAACCAATAAGAATCAGATCAACAAGAACGAGATAAATAAATGAAAATTTGACTAACCTTGAATCTCTCATAGAGCTACTCCTCCATTGAAAGAGGTCAGACAGATCATGAGAATGAGAGAGAAATAGTAGTTGCCGGTGGTAATATTGAGCTGAAAGATGCAGTGATCGGAATACGTGCGTGGTTGGGGAGAGATTAGTCTTCCTGGGCCAGTGAAGATTATGCTTCCTCTCGTACATGTGAGTCTGCTTATGATGGACTCCACAAGGACCACAACTATTTGAGAGAAAGGAATATAAAACAAAGAATAATTCTTCGTGGTTGGGTCCGTTGGGAGAGTTTCGGAGATTAAAATTCTCTTAAAATGAAAATAAAATAAATTAGTATTTAATATAAAAATAATATATAAAATTAAGTTATAAATATTTTTTAAATTTTATAAATAACAAATAAAAATAAATAAATTTTATTCTCTAAACAAACAATTAAAAAGGAACAAAAATAATATATCTTATTGTTAAAAATTACACATTAATAATAATCTAATTTTGTCATGAAAATTTATTTCTTTTGTTTCACAAAAATTGTCTCACAAAGATTGTCTCATTTGGTCATTTATAAAAAAATTAAATGTTAATAATATTTTTTTATATATTTATCTTTGAATATATTGAGTGTTTTGTTTAATAATAGTAACATGATGATAAAACTATAATCTTAAATTTAAGAATATTGTGTTATTTTATACGATGATTAACAAAAAAAAAATCTATTTTTATAGAACAAAAAAAAGAGTATAAATGAAATTAATTTGTAAAAATATAAAATATTTGAATCGATTATTAGAAAATTTTTAGGAAAATTATATTGACCAGGCAAAAAATATAGAAACATCAAATGTCATTATAATTTTATT
Source organism: Hedera helix (assembly GCA_947179155.2). Classification (NCBI taxonomy): domain Eukaryota; kingdom Viridiplantae; phylum Streptophyta; class Magnoliopsida; order Apiales; family Araliaceae; genus Hedera; species Hedera helix. The sequence goes on along the minus strand of OX359281.1, from coordinate 2,367,391 downwards.
TTAGACAAATATACCTTTAGTAAATCATGTTATGACTTTTCATAATGCTAAGGGTTTCAAAATTTAGGTCTCCAATAAATCTCAAATGAGCATTAAATATTTAATTGATATTTTAAGACGTAACTAATCATATAACATCTATTCAATCAACATAATAATGTACATTATTTATGATATTTTTTGAAATTAAAATTTTAAAAACTCATAACATTACCCTTTTTTATAGAATACATATATCACTATATCTAAAAATATGCACAACATTTAATTAAATTTTAATTTAAAAACTTAAAAAGTTGACTCGCTTGATATATATTTTGGTTAATACATAAGTTTATTCATTAATTTGTTCTCCTGAAAGATGTAAAATTCATTACTTTTTCTAATACTAGGTGATAATAATTTAAATTTGTAAACGTATTCTTGATTTGATTATACAAGTGTGTAATTCGAGATAAAAAATGAACTATAAATGAGAAAGAAAAACAAAAGTAAACTTACGGAAGGTGATTAATTAATTATAATTGAGGGAACAAAAGCATCTTACAAACACAATTAAACTTTTCCTTTCTCTGTATGCGCTCATCAAATAATGTAAATTATCATTTTATTTGACAAAATTATGGAGTATTAAATAATATAAATTATCATTCTATTATTTGATAAAATACTACAGTCTATTGTTTTAAAACAAAAACAAGCAGGACGACAGATAAATAAATGTATGTCTCCATTTATATTAAACATATTTAATAAATAAATAAATGTCTCCATTTATATCACACTTATTTAAAAATTTATAATTATAATATTTATATAAATTTATATACTAAAACTAAAACTGTTAGAAATATTGGAAATTAACACATAAATACATATCAACTTATATATGGATCGGATAGTATCCACGAAGTGGAGGCGGTTGAACTGGAATGCCAAATCTACAAGCAATGCTACGAACACAGTTACTACGAACCTTCGTATAAACGCTTCTCGTCAATATAAAGTTGTTACGAGCAATGGTATAAGTGAACTAACTCAGTTTTCACACCAAGTGTACCCAACCAATTGATGGCAGCTTGAAAATATTAGAGAGAAAGAGAGTATTAGAGAGAAAACTGTATAGAAAAAATAATACGTTATTTTTCCTTAGCCTTACACTCTGCAGGAGTTCAGTATTTAACGATGAGTTCCAATTAATATGGGATAAGTCTGCAGCTAACTAAACTAAATCAGGAGAGTTATCTCATATAGAGTCATGACCATATCAATTATTAGCTAAAATACTTCTAAGTTATATGGGACTCTCTCCCAATTCCAATTGGGTTATGCAATATCCATACCCAAGTGGATGTTGTTGAACATTGAATGGTTAAATTTGATGATAAGAAATAATGTACAAGGACTGTGTTAGATAAGATCAAAACTGTTAGGTTGATTTTCTGATATAAATGTATGGATTTATAAAGTCTTTTATGTTGTACTAAGACTTAGATTCGAATAGATCAAAACTGTTAAGTTGATTTTTTGTTGTAATATAATCGTAGAATGGACTCTACAATTTCAGTCTAGAAGACTCTACGATTAACAGACTCTACGATCAAGACAACCAAACGTAGAATAGACTCTACGATTTTGGCCAAAAAGACTCTACGACCAACAGACTATGTTCTAAGCAAGAAGTCGTAGAACGAACTCTACGTTCAACAGTCTAACTGTAGAGTAAACTCTACGATGACAATAAGAGATGATTCTTTACAGATCAATCACGACATCAAGGATATTCGTAGAGTTGATCATGGAGGGTCGTTGAGCAAAAAGGCAAGAGACATCACGACTCTCAGATCAGAAACTATTCCGTTCAAAAATTCAATCTTCATTGACATAACCAAAAAGCTTCTGCAAATCGATCAAAGTCAGAAAAGTCAAGGGACTGACCCAAGCACACTATGCAACAGAAAGAAGACTTTCAAGGCAGAAAAGTCAGAGGACTGTGTCCTATAAGTCCTATAGTATAGAAGGACCAAACGACTCTATGAAAGTTGGTAGGAACCTACGACTGACATATTTGTCCCCAAGAAAAAAGAAAACAACCTTCCATGGACTAACAGGTCAGATCAAATAAAATATCATCAGAGCATTAATGAGCTATATTAATATAATATACAACAGCTCTCCTTTGTGAGTTAACGGAAAGAAACAAAAGCTCAAGCAGATGTTCCAACGGGAAGAAAACTGAAGCCCTCACTTTTTAAATACCAAGATCGGCAAAAGAAAAGAGCAGCGAATTACATAAGAAAAATATACGCAAGAAGTTGAAAAGATCAAACTGATAAGAAAGCTTGCATTGCTACTAAGTCCTTCGAAAAACTCAAGCTAAAAGCAACTTAGTAACACATCCAAATCTACATCACTCCAGGAGAGTTCTTAGTGAACTAGAGTTCCAAGACTGCTGGTCTTGAAGGAATCTTAGTGATTCTGAAATTGTAAAAGTATCCTTAGTGGATTTGTTGCTGGAAGAGCAGAACAGTGGAGTAGGAGTCTTGTGAGCTCTGAACAATTTAAAACCTGGAGTCTTTCTTATTGTGTTTTTTAATTGTTATATCTGCCATATAATTGCTTGTTGAATTTTTACTTTAATATATTAAGAGAAGGGTAACTAAATCGTATTCCGCTGTGTTAAACTTTTTGATTAAGTATTAATTAAAGCAAGATCGTTAAAGTAAAAGAATTTTTTAAAAAGTATCTATTCAACCCCCCCTTCTAGATATCTATCGTGTCATTGGGAACTAACAATTGGTATCAGAGCAGGTTCTCGCATCTAAAGCCTTACAAGCTTGAGTAGATCAAATGGCACTCAACAAGAATGGATCGAAATTCGGTGGAGGTAACAGACCACCTATGTGTAATAAAGAAAAATTTGCTAACTAGAAAGTTCGTATGCAAGCTTACATGGATGCTATAGATGGTGAACTGTTTGAGACAATGCTAAATGAGTCGATCATACCAATGAAGCTTGCACTATCAACTGAAGATCTAAGCAAGCTAGTAGCAAAGAAAAGAGACGAATGGATAGACAATGAAAAGAAGGATGTTCAAAGAGACAAAAGGGCTAAGAAAATCTTATTTCAATCTCTGGATGATGATCTATTTGAGAACGTTGTCAACTGTAAAACAGCTCAAGAAGTCTGGCAAACTCTGTTGATCATGCATGAAGGAACAGAAGAAGTCAGAGAAAATAAGCAATCACTGCTTGTTCAGCAGTATGAAATGTTCACCCACATCTCAGGTGAAAATATTACAACCACCTATGAGAGATTTAACTTGCTACTAAACTCTCTCAGATCTTATGGAAAAATCTATCCAAACAGAGATCTTATCATTAAATTCATGAGATCTTTGCCAAGCAAATGGGATGCCAAAACCACAGCCATCCGGGAGTTAAAGAACCTACACGAGATGACTGTACAGCAGTTATATGGAAATCTTCTCACCTATGAGCTGGAGCTAAATCAAAGAGCAGAGAATCTCTCTAGGGAAAGAAAGAAGGAGAAAAACATTGCTCTTAAAGCCTCAACCTCAACTCACAGAAGCAATCACAAGGATATCTCTGACTCTAACAAGGATGAATCAAATGATGATGAAGGAGCTGCTATGCTAGTCAGACATTTTAAAAGATTCATCAACATGAACAGACCTCAGAAGTTCAGAAGCAACAGCAGCAAAGAACAACCAAATGACCTTTGCTATAATTGCAAGAAGCCAGGTCACTTCATTGTTAAATGTCCAAAACCCTTAAGAGAAGAGCTGAGGAGGGACAAAACGAAAGCAAATCCAAAAAGAGAATTCAAGAGCTTCCACAAACAAAAGAAGAAAGACAAAAGCTTCATAGCTGAAGCCTCCTGGAGTGACTCAGAAGAAGAACTAAATTCTGAGTCAAGTGACGATGAAGAACCACAGAAGGCCAACCTGTGCTTAATGGCAAACGAAGATGGAAGCAGCAAAAAGGAATTCAACATAGATGAGGTATTTGATTTCTACTCTCCTGAATTAAGCATCGATGATCTTAGAGAAGGCATGCATGACTTAATGGTAGAATTACACAAATATATAAAAATGTTTAGAAGGTTATCTAAAGATTACTCTCATCTAAAAGAGGATAAAGAAAAATTAAGCATAGAACTAGAAGCCTCATTTCAAGCTGCAAAACTTTACTCTAATCTTGAGACTGAGAATGAAAGACTAAAAGAGATAAATGAGTTGAGCACTCATAAAGAATCTTCACTAGCCTCCAAGATTCAGGAACTAAAAAAGACAATTTTTATGTGAAACAAGTCTAGTTCGTTTATGGACACACTGATCTCAAGTCAAAGAGATGTGACTGATAGATCAGGATTAGGATTTGAGAATTCATTCTCAAAGCCCAATATGGAAAAGTCTATGGAAATAAATGAAGGCAAATCCTTTAATCTTAATAAAGGAATTGTGTTCATCAAATCCTCAGATTCTATATCTCCCAGCAATTCACATTCTGCTAAGCCTGCTATCATTTTAGACAATAAAATTCGCACGGGTCTGGGGTTCAGAAAATTGAAAAACAAGTCAAGCAAAACTCACTCTACGAATCATGAGAATCGTAGAGTAGTATGGAAGCAGAATGTAGATCAGCAAAATCAAAAGACTATGAGAAATCATAATCCATACAAGTCCTGGACAAATAAAAAGTCACAAATGCACACATATCTGTTGGTTTGCAAAAATTATGGCATACATATAATCAAATTATATAAGCGCAACGGAAGCAAGAAAATCAGATTTTAAATTTTTTGTACAAACCAATAACCCGGATCTTTCTTATGCGACTATTATTAATTGAGGAAGGATAAAAGAATTTATACCTTTGTAGAACCAAGCTTCCACGGGTACAAGTTCATCTCCCTTTAATCCTTCACGTTCATCTTCATAATTCACCGATTAGATTCCACGGATCAATGTTAGCTCCCCAAGTGTTGAGCCTCTAGAGGTGATCCACCAAAGATCTATGAATTAAAGAAGTGGATTATGGTTTCTCCAAACCATGGGTGGCTAGCCCTAATTCTCTATCTCTCTCTAACTCTTAGATCTAGAGAATTATGGAGTACTCTCTCTAATCTAATGAAAGAGTGTGTAACCTTGATCTATGATAAGACTTCTCTTATTTATAGATCTAGTCAACCCTCCTAAACTATTTAGGATTAGGGTTTTAATTTAATTCCTAATTTAATTAAAGAACTAAATTAATTAATTACAATTCCTAAACCATTTAGGAACTTAATTATTTAATAATGAGAGTACTTCTTATTAATTAATTACTAAACCATTTAGTAACTTAATTAATTATTATAATTATAATTCCTAAACTATTTAGGAACTTAATTATTTAATAATAGTATTACTACTTATTAATTAATTCCTAAACCATTTAGGAGCTAAATAATAATACTAGTAATAATAATAATAGTAATAATAATAATAATAAGACTCCTCTTATTAATTTATAATTAGTATTTCTAAAATACTAAATTATAAATATTAAGCTATTTAATTTATTCTATCACCATAGTATAAATTAAATATACTTAATTTATTATTACGATTATGCCATCCACTTTTAGAATAAATATTACTCTTTTGCGGTGTGACCCTTTAGGTTCTCCATATTAAACCGGTTGTATAATAAATAAATTAGAACAATTCTAATTCATTTATTACGAATTAACTCTTTAATTCAGAATAAATAATTATTCCACAATAAGGGTAAGCCCCCTTAGCGATTAGTCGACTTTCCAGATAATATAGATTTCAACATTTAATCGTAAAAGAACCTTTCAACAAATAGTTACCGTACAATTCAATCATTCTACCATACAATGTCCCAATCAAATATAAGACACGGAATTTCTGTCAATTCTTATTTATTTGATTATATGCATTTCAATTCACAAATACACAACTCTAGTTAATGTAAATTAGAAACTCCTTTCCAATTCCATGCAACCCTGGCCAGGGATTTCTGAGTTATCACTTATTGAATCGCATAGGACATTCTCTCCCTTTACTGGAAGTGGTAGATCCTTTGTTGACCATTCATCTATCTCCATGTGTGCCTTATTATACCCAAGCACATCCTTTGATATACCAATAGGTCTTAAGGAATATGTCAAAGTATAACTTAGTACACACAAGATACTAAGATGATCTCAAGTCTAAGGATCACTTGTACGACTATCACATAAGGAACTCCTATTGACAGACGAGTAAAACTCCATTAGGTGTTCCTTGAGCGAGTCACGTTCAGTGAACTTATTCTCTAATAAGCACCTACATACTTGCTTTAGTGTCTCTACACAAATGATTATGAGATCAATCATCCTCTTCATAAGAGCAAGCATAGTATGTACCAATCTATCCGGATCTACTAATCCCCTTTTTAGTGATCCAACGATTAGGAACAATTTTAGTTTTGAGCTATCTTGAATTTAGATCTCATTAGCATGATCATCATCATGGTTCTAAAAGCATTGCTCGAAAACTATGGATTTATCCATTTGATTAATTCAAGTAATTAATCATGAATAAAGAAATGCCTTGATACTTTTAATAATAAATGAACAAGATTACAAAGTATATGCTTATCACATCAAATGTGATTGGCTTGAGGGCATACTACTTTCAATATCATCGTCAATATCATATCAATCATAGGCACCATCATAAAAATGATAAATATTTGTCAAGATATCATAGACTGCAAGGATCTAAAATCAAACAGATTTGGGTCCCAAAAGGTACTAACAAAGCAGGACCCAAACAAATATGGGTACCAAAATGAAGATTGATTTGTTATGCAGGTAAAGAGATCCATCTGGTATCTTGACAGTGGATGCTCAAGGCACATAACAGGAGACAAGGCTCTTCTATCAAAGTTTAAGGAAAAAGATGGACCTGCTGTCATTTTTGGAGACAACAACTCTGGGAAAACCAGAGGTTATGGTTCAACTGGAAATGGTGCAACATCTTTCAGTAAAGTGGCATATGTTGAGGGACTAAAGCACAACTTGCTAAGTATCAGTCAACTCTATGACAAAGGACATCAAGTCACCTTCCTCAACAACCAATGCCAAGTTAGAGACTTGAAAACTAACTCTCTAAAGCTAGAAGGAGTTCGAGAAGAAAATGTCTATGTGGTCAATCTTGCTTAATTAAGTTCAGAACAAACTGTCTGTTTTCTTGCTAAAGCCTCTGAAGATATGTGCTGGCTCTGGCACAGAAGGTTATCTCATCTTAACTTCAAGAGTATTTCAAAGCTTGCCTCCAAAGATCTAGTAAAAGGATTGCCAAAGTTAAATTTCATCAAAGAAAAACCCTGCAAAGCTTGTCAGTTTGGAAAGCAAACAAAGACGTCATTCTAGAGCAAGTCAGTAAACTCAAATGATAGGGCTCTTCAATTACTTCACATGGATTTATTCGGACCTGTCTCGACGACTAGCCTCGGGGGAAAGAGATACTCTCTAGTGGTAGTAGATGACTACACTAGATATACATGGGTATCTTTTCTAAGCTCTAAAGATGAAACCATTTCACATCTTATCAAGCTCTTCAAACTAATCATGAATGAAAAGGGTGAAAAGATCAAGGCCATCAGAAGTGATCATGGACGAGAGTTTGATTTCTCAGATATGGACCTGTTCTGTGAAGAATAAATCACAACTTCTCAGCCCCAAGGACGCCTCAACAAAATGGAGTAGTAGAAAGGAAGAATAGGACTCTTATTGAAGCAGGAATAACCCTTTTAGCAACAGCCTATCTTCCTGAATATTTCTGAGCTGAAGCCATTAGTACTGCATGTTACACTCAAAACAGGTCACTCATACACTCAACATTGAAGAAGACTTCGTACGAATTATGGAAAGGAAGAAAGCCAAACATAAGTTATTTCCATGCGTTTGGTTGCCTATGCTACGTACTCAACAATGGCAATAAGCATCTAACCAAATTCCAGCCAAAATCAGATGAAGGAATCTTCCTTAGCTATGCAACAGATAGCAGAGCATTCAAGGTGTTCAATAAGGAGTCATTAACTATTGAAACCTCCATCCATGTCACATTCGATGAATCAGATCCTGAAAAGAAAAGATCATCATTCAACGAGTCATCAGACACAAGCTCAACGATCGAAGAACTCAAAATCGTAGAGTCTGACTCTACGACCATAGAACCAGCAACAGAAATCGTTGAACAAGTAGAGGAAATCTTAGAGCACACCACACCAGACATTGAAACTCTACGATCAGAACCAGAAGCTGATTTAGAGGAACTCAGACAAGAAGGTACCAGGACAGACGTCCCTAGCAGAATAAAATGGACCAAAGATCACACTCAAGATCTAATTATTGGAGATCCAAACACCGGAATCAAGGCAAGAGCTGCAACTTCGAATGAATGATTTTACCTAAGCTTTCTCTTTCAAGAGGAACCCAAGAAGATCGAAGAAGCCTTAGGAGATTCAAGTTGGATAGAGGCCATGCAAGAGGAGCTAAATCAATTTGAAAGAAGCAAGGTTTGGAGATTAGTTGCCAGGCCTCAGCATAAACCAGTCATTGGCACCAAATGGGTTTTTAGAAATAAGATGGATAAAAATGGAGTGATAACGAGAAACAAAGCAAGACTGGTGGCCAAAGGTTACTCTCAAGAAGAAGGAATTGACTACGATGAAACGTATGCTCCAGTTGCCAGGTTGGAAGCCATAAGGATCTTCCTTGCCCATGCTGCACACATGAAGTTCAAAGTCTTCCAAATGGATGTCAAGAGTGCCTTTCTAAATGGAGAACTTCAAGAAGAAGTCTACGTAGAACAACCTCCAGGTTTTATCAATCCAACATTTTCAAATTATGTTTATAAATTAGATAAAGCACTATATGGTCTAAAATAAGCACCTAGAGCATGGTATGAAACCTTAACTAACTTTCTCATTGAAAAAGGATTCACTAGAGGAAGAGTAGATACTACCTTATTTTTAAGAAAACATAAGGATAAAACATTGCTAGTTCAATTTTATGTAGATGATATCATATTTGGTTCTTCTGATGAAAAATTATGTGAAAGATTTGCCAAGTTTATGCTGAGCAAGTTTGAAATGAGCATGATGGGAGAACTCAACTTCTTCCTTGGACTACAAGTAAAGAAAACTGATGAAGGCATATTCATTAGTCAAGCCAAATACATCAAAGACTTATTAAAAAAATATGGCATGAAATCTGTATCTATCATGAAAACTCCTATGCCACCTGCCACCAAGCTCGACAAAGATGAAAATGGTAAATCCACTGAAATCACTCAGTACAGAGGTATGATAGGCTTACTATTATATCTTACCGCTAGCCGACCAGATATAATATTTGCTACATGTATATGCGCTATATTTCAGGCTAACCCCAAAGAGTCTCATCTATTAGATGTGAAAAGAATTTTCAAATATCTTAAAGGAACTCCAAATTTAGGATTATGGTATCTCAAGGAGTCCTCTTTTGATCTAATGGGATACTCAGATGCTGACTATGCAGGATGCAAAATAGACAGAAAGAAATCAAGTGAAACTTGCCAGATGCTTCACAACAGACTTGTCTCTTGGTTTAGTAAGAAGCAGAACTCAGTATCCACATCAACTGCAGAAGCTGAATATATAGCCGCAGGTAGTTGCTGTGCACAAATCCTATGGATGAAGACTCAGCTTGCAGACTATGAATTTGAGCTTAATTCTATTCCTATATATTGTGATAATACTAGTGCAATTGCTATATCTCATAATCCTGTTATGCATTCAAGAACTAAGCACATAGATATAAGTTATCATTTCATTAGGGATCATGTACAAAATGACAATATATCACTTCACTACATCCCAACTGAAGATCAACTAGCAGATGTGTTTACAAAACCTTTAGATGAATCAAGATTTAATAAGCTTATAAGTGAGTTAGGAATGCTAAATCTAGACCCTTAATATATATCATGATTTTTGGGAAGATACTAACTCTGCAGGAAGAAAAGTGAGTAAGGAAAATAAGTAAAAGACAAATTTGTGGAATACACTCAACGATCGTCAAGCGAAGGATCGCAGAGTACACTTAAGTTCGTAGAGATCACTCAACGATCAACAAACCAAGGATCATAGAGCACACTACAAACCATAGAACTCACTTAACGGTTGACAAACCAAGGATCGCAGAGTATTCCTCAATCGTAAAGCTAACTCAACGAACATCAACAAAAGAATCAAAGTGTCAAGAAGGATCATAAAGCTCTAGGGGCAAAAAGGTCACCAACCAACTGAAATGCTCCTATTAGAACTTGACACGTATCTCAGCAAACATAGAGGGAAGTTTTTAAATACTTTGAAAACTGCACGTCGTTTATTTCTTCAAATCAAAAATCTATCATTTCTCTATCTCTCTCTCTCAATCCTAAACCCTAAGTTTTCAATACTCAGTTAAATCGTTCTTATTGTTTCAGAAAAACTATCAAATGACACCTGCTCAAGTCATTTCCGGAAACGAGCTCAACTTCGAAGCCTTCATCACGGCAGATAAGCAGTTCAAAAGAATAATCCAGTTACTAGATAAGGTTGGTCTGCGAGAAGCTCTGAGAACAAATACGAGGATTCTATCAAAGCTTATCCGAGAGTTTTACATCAATGGATCCTATGCAAACAGAACTCTAACCACTACAGTAAAAGGGGTACAACTCAACCTCACTGCTGAAGAACTTAACTTAGTCCTAGGTTTCAAGCAAGGAGGCCTTACATCTCTAAATATAGTGAATACCGAAGAAGGCCTGAGAAGAATGCACCACCAAAAGAATCCAGGACTGAAAGGTTTGAAGAAGAAAGAATTTCCTCAAAAATATGAGTTCCTGGCTGATGTGATAGGTAAATGCCTCCTCTACAAAGACTCAGCTCATGACTCAGTCAGTGAGGTGCAGCTGAAATTAATGACAGCTATAGTCAAGAAGATAAACATCAACTATGGCTCCTTGCTGTTGGAATGGATAGGGAACTGGGTCCAAAATGCGGAAAAAGCTAAGGGGACCAGAAAAATGTTCTATGGGAGATTCATCAGCATTCTCCTTAGATTGTCATTGGGGGATCTGATTGAGTATGATGAAGGAGAAGCCCTAAATACCAACAAGAGAATAACCTAGAGAATCTTTGACAACTGGAGGAGGAATCCAATTGAAAATAGGAAACTATCCCGGTCAGGGGATAGTGAAGGAACGCAGAGTGGGGCAGAGCCATCGCTATTGAAGAACACACCTGCAGAAGAAGAATCTCAGGAAGTCAGCAAGCAATCTCAGGGTCTCATCAGAAAGAGGAAATGAAAGAAAGCCCTTGAGATTGAATAACCTCAAGGCTCATCAAATGAGGCTCCTGATGCTGCTCCTGAAGGAAAGGCTGCATCAGAGGATGAAGATTCCGATCTGCGAAGGGAAACTCGCAGTAAGTATGAAGTTGAAGAGGCTACTCCAAAAGAGCCAAAAAGAAAAAGAAGAAGTCAAGTAAAATTAGCCGACAAAGAATCAGTAGCTAAGGGGGAGCTACTTGAAAAATCTGTCATTGCTCCAGTTGAGAAGGAGTCATCTAAAGCAGCTGAGCCTATGGATTCTCAAACTGAGGGGGAGCCACCAGTAGTTTTTGAGCCAGCAGGTGCTCTGGCTGAGGGGGAGACTCACGAAGACACTTCAGTCCCTTCAGCCACAATGAATAATGATGAAGAGGATGACATCGAAATAGTGGCCGTCAGAAGAAATGAGCAAAGGCATATTAACTATAACTGCTTGCTGAAATTTTTGCCACTGATGCCATTCCACCGAGCTCTGGTGCACAATGCGTGGGATCAGGTCTTCTGGACTTTCAAGGCATACCCAAATGTGGTGATTATTGCTCAAGGCTATCCTCAGAATCTATTTTTTGCCCAGAAGCTCATTTCATGCTGCCCCTTTTCACATTCTTTAGGGCAAAAGGTACATTTTATTCCTCTAGCCCTCATTCAAATTCATACACCCTCACGGATGTTCAATAAATTTGAGGAGTCCTCAAATACCAACTCTGCATCAAGCTCTACGATCAACATTTCCCCGATCGTAGAGACCCCACCTTCTACGACTGGAGGTCAAGAAAGTCTAAATAATCAAAACGTAGAGTGCCCTCCAGACTCTCCCGAAATTCTGCCTACTCAGCAAACATTGCCTCTGGTTCCATCTTCAAGACTTCTCTTAACCTACAAGGATATTCCCTCCACCTCTGGTCACGAATACTTCCACATTCCAAGCTCTACGACTGACCAGGGACAACCATCTCAACTCCTCCAGGACATTCTAGACAAGGTATCTCGGCTTCCTACAACTGAGGGCCTAACTGACTTGAATAGCCATATCCATACAGAGATACAGAAAGACCTGACATCTAAATCCCACAACATTCAACGAAGAATGGACGATGTCATTGATGCTGCCAACGATCTCTCTAACAGCTTGAATAAACAATTCTCCACAAGGTTAAGGCAGTTAACGACAACAGTCTCTGAAAATCTCCAAGAAAGGGATAAAAAATTTCTGGACGCATTAAACAAACATCAGAAGGCTATCGTCGTTCTTCAAGAAACCAATGACAAATCTATCACTCTCCTCAGTAATGAGATCATTGCCTTGAAGAATTCTCTCACAGAGCAAGAACATCGATCGAATGACACTTTGTCATTGGTGGAGCAAAAACAAATAATGGTTGACGAACGACTCCAAGCACACCAAGATGATGTTGCTGCCACTAAGACTCAACTTCAAGAAATTATTCAGGGCATACAGCAACTTTCAGAACAGGTAGCAACCATTAATGATGCCAACAAAAGGGAGAAGAAACTGAGCACAACAGAACAAACGAGAACGAGCTCAGACCACAACAGAAGAGGAAGAGCACCTCAAGGGATGAGGATGGTTCAAACATCAATACATCCTCCTAGATTCGAAGCAGTACCATCTCATCCCAGACAGGATGAGACAGCAAGACCTTCTTCCTCAACTTTGAGGCCATCTAGCTCACAAGAATGGTTCCAAATTAAAGAAGAAGAAGCCTTGCTGAGGGAAGAAGAACTGAGAAAAGCAGAAGAAGAAAGGAGAGCACTCTTCAGGCAGAGGGAAGAAGAAAGAAGAAGACCTCCTAGTAGAAGGAGATAAGTTTTTTTTGTTGTTGTTTTGTTTTTTTTCTCAATTGTATTAACTGACTAAACATCAATAAAATTCATAATTTTCACTAGAAAATACAGCTGCTCACTGTATGATTAGGCATTCAATTATTCATATGCATTTTGCCTATTTAATGTGTTCAAATCACTATCTGCTATTTATGTTGTCATCATCAAATAGGGGATTGAATGGTTAAATTTGATGATAAGAAATAATGTACAAGGGCTGTGTTAGATAAGATCAAAACTGTTAGGTTGATCTCCTGATATAAATGTATGGATTTATAAAGTCTTTTATGTTGTACTAAGACTTAGATTTGAATAGATCAAAACTGTTAGGTTGATCTTTTGTTGTAATATAATCGTAGAATGGACTCTACGATTTCAGTCTAGAAGACTCTACGATTAACAGACTCTACGATCAAGACAACCAAACGTAGAATGGACTCTACGATTTTGGCCAAGAAGACTCTACGACCAACAGACTATGTTCTAAGCAAGAAGCCGTAGAACGAACTCTACGTTCAACAGTCTAACTGTAGAGTAAACTCTACGATGACAATAAGAGATGATTCTTTACAGATCAATCACGACAGCAAGGATATTCGTAGAGTTGATCATGGAGGGTCGTTGAGCAAAAAGGCAAGAGACATCACGACTCTCAGATCAGAAAATATTCCGTTCAAAAATTCAATCTTCATTGACATAACCAAAAAGCTTCTGCAAATCGATCAAAGTCAGAAAAGTCAGGGGACTGACCCAAGCGCACTATGTAACAGAAAGAAGACTTTCAAGGCAGAAAAGTCAGAGGACTGTGTCCTATCAGTCCTATAGTATGGAAGGACCAAACGACTCTATGAAAGTTGGTAGGAACCTACGACTGACATATCTGTCCCCAAGGAAAAAGAAAACAATCTTCCATGGACTAACGGGTCAGATCAAATAAAATATCATCAGAGCATTAATGAGCTATATTAATATAATATACAACAGCTCTCCTTTGTGAGTTAACGGAAAGAAACAAAAGCTCAAGCAGATGTTCCAACGGGAAGAAAACTGAAGCCCTCACTTTTTAAATACCAAGATCGGCAAAAGAAAAGAGCAGCGAATTACATAAGAAAAATATACGCAAGAAGTTGAAAAGATCAAACTGATAAGAAAGCTTGCATTGCTACTAAGTCCTTCGAAAAACTCAAGCTAAAAGCAACTTAGTAACACATCCAAATCTACATCACTCCAGGAGAGTTCTTTGTGAACTAGAGTATCCAAGTCTGTTAGACTTGTAGAGTTCTTAGTGAACTAGAGTTCCAAGACTGCTGGTCTTGAAGGAATCTTAGTGATTCTGAAATTGTAAAAGTATCCTTAGTGGATTTGCTACTGGAAGAGCAGAACAGTGGAGTAGGAGTCTTGTGAGCTCTGAACCACTTAAAACCTGGAGTCTTTCTTATTGTGTCTTTTAATTGCTATATCTGCCATATAATTGCTTGTTGAATTTTTACTTTAATATATCAAGAGAAGGGTAACTAAATCGTATTCTCTGTGTTAAATTTTTTGATTAAGTATTAATTAAAGCAAGATCGTTAAAGTGAAAGAATTTTTTGAAAAGTATCTATTCAACCCCCCTTCTAGATATCTATCGTGTCATTGGGAACTAACAGATGTCCATAATCCACAGGTCTGGCCCATATCAATTACTAACATCTCCCACTCAGACACTTGGTATATAATGATACGTACCCATCTCAATTCAATCATCTTTAAATTTTCTCATACAGGTGCTTTGGCGTGTGACTGACGATAAATAAATGATATTAAGGGTGAGAACAAACATATTAAGTCTCCATCATAACTAATATGAAGCATCTCCAAAACAAAAAATAAGTCATGTCTTAGACTAGTCGATCACATTCTGTTGAGTATTTTGAATCCCTCATTAATTATATTTCAGAAATACACTCAACCCCCATTTGTCTTGGTATACTCACTTTAAAAAATATACATATATGTATAAAGTTTAAAATAGTTGCACACACATAGCATAACCAACGACTGAATATGATACCAGACAAATGTCTTCCCTAAACTCTCATGTCATTCTTTATTAACTTTACTGCTTTCCCAGACAAGTACCCATGGAACCTCATTATGTGAACTTAGGAATACAAGCTAGAGTAGCAACACAAAGTCTTTGTTTCATGACATAGGTTCAAGTTATTAAGGACAATAGTTTATGTACATGACTCACACATTGATTGGATAAGGATCCACCACATCACTCTTTTGTACTATGTTGCGAATTTTGCACATGAGGAACAATTCTCATGTTAAGGTGGAGCTCTCAAAAAATAATGTTGCTTTAGCTAAAATAACACCATATAAACAATAGTTAATCGCTCTCTAGTTTTTAACCTTGGAAAAAGTCCATAGTTACTTCAGATAATATCTAATATGAAACTCATGTCTGACAACCCCAAGAACAAGGCCACACCTCTTACAAGTGTTCGATATATAATTATACCATTTCTTGGACCCAGCCAAGGAGACTAAATCGTAGTGTCTCAAAAATGGTGGTCGACCATTTAGACGACCTTCACAAAATAGTCTCATCTCTCTCGCTATTACAAGCATCGAGGCAAGTTATCCGTGTGAGTAGATCAACTTTTTTGTCTTGTGACATTTTATATTTGTGCTTATATATACAATAAGTTAAAATATAGAACTGAATAGAAATCAACATTATGTAATAACCTTTATTGCATAAAAATAAATAATATCCAAAAGATGTCCATTATCAAGCATAATACGTATCAAGGCCTATGAAGTCCCAAGCTTCTAACATAAGCTCGAAAAACATCCCTAGGAATGGGCTTAGTCAAGGGATCAGTAACCATGTTGCTTGTAAAAATATGTTTAAGGATCACCTTTTTTCGTGCCACAATATCCCTAATCTAGTGAAATTTAGTCTCAATATGCTTGGCCTTTCCATGGTACTTGGTATCCTTAATGTAAAACAAGCATCCGTATTGTCACAATGAATAGTGACAGGATCACTCGAATGCGATCCAATACGCAAGCGCTTGAAGAATCTCCATAACCATATTGCCTCTTATATTGCAAAACAACATGCTATATACCCTGACTCCATGGTGGATAAAGCAACACATGGTTGTTTCTTGCTTAACCAGCTAATATCTCCACCACTAAGCAAGAAGTTATACCCAGTGGTAGACTTACGCTCATCCAAGTCGCTAACCCAGTCTGCATCGCTGTACCCCTATAAACGTAGCTCACAACCTTGATAACGCAGCATATAGTCCATGGTGCCTCTCAAGTATCGAAGTATTCTCTTAACTGCCACCTAATGAGCAAATCCAGGATTGCTTTGAAACCGACTAACCATCCCCATTACAAAACTTATGTCGGGGCATGTACATATCATTGCATACATTAACTTACCAATTGTACTTGCATAAGGAACACGAGTCATCTGCTCTTTTTCTTGATCAGTCTTAGGGCAAAGATCTTGGCTAAGTTTATGACCCTTCTTAATTGGAGTGTTAACAAGTTTAGAATTATGCATACGAAAATGCTCTAATATAGATTTTATGTCTCTTAACTTAAACCTAAAAATCTTTTAGAATGATCCCTATGGATCTTAATTCCAAATTCAAATTCTGGTTCACCCATGTCCTTCATCTAAAAATTAGATGACAACCACTTTTTAGTGGCGATAATCAATCCCATATCATTTTCAGCTATTAAGATGTCATCAACATACAAACATAAGATCATGAAGATTTTGTCGACCCATTTATCATACACACAATGATCTTCGTCAATTATCGTAAACCTATCAGCTATGATGGCTCGATGAAATCTAATGTACCATTGTCTAGATGATTGCTTTAAGCCATAAATGGAACGTTTGAGCTTGCACACTTTGCGCTCTTGTCCTTTAACCTCAAAGCTAACTGGTTGATCCATTTAGATCTCCTCATCTAGTTCTCCATATAGAAATGCAGTTTTAATGTCCTTCTGAGAAAGCTCCAGATCTAAACGTGAGACAATAGGTAGAATAAGGCGAATAGAGCCAATTCTCATAACTGGTGAAAATGTCTCATCACTTTTTGAGTGAACCCTTTTACCACAAGACGAGCCTTATACTTGTCGATTGATCCATCCACTTTACATTTAATTTTGAAAACCCATTTATTTCCAATGGCCTTACGACTAGGCGGTAAATCAACCAATTCTCAAACCTGGTTCTTTCCCATAGAACTAATTTCATCATTCGAGCATCTATCCATTCATTATGAGTACGTGAAATGAAAGCTCTCTTATATGTGGCAGACTCATTATCATATTTTAGAGCGCACTTAAGGGCCTCTCCTTCAAGCACAAGAAAGGATTTATATTCAATTTCGAAATTTTTTTGAGGTACTTTACACGTTTGCTTCGATGTGGTTCAAGTTTTTGTGAATCAAGTGCCCCGTTAGGTAATAGGTTATTCCCACTATCTTTAGCGACAAAACGATGAGAATCAAATTCATTTCCTTCGCTAAGAGATGGTGAAATGTATCTCGCTGATTCGGCCATCTCAGATAGCTCAAAATCCTTTCTCGTGTCACCTCTGCTTGAAAAATCATTCTCTATTAATTCCACATCTTGTGATTCAATCTCAGTCATTACTCTATCAGGTTGTTCGCATGTCATCACATAACCCTTTGAGTGTTTAGGATACCTTATAAAGATACATTTCTTTCCTATAGAGTCTAACTTCCCAAGTTATTGGGAAGGAATGCGCACATATCCTGCCAACCCCTATGGTCTTAAATGATCTAGGGTCGGTTTTATGCCTTCATAAGACTCATATGATGTATAAGTAACTGACTTTCTAGGCAAATGAGTAAGGATGTAGGCAACAGTCATAAGTGCATCTCTCCAAAAATTAACTAAGAGATCAGCTTGCGCCATCATCGTTCTAACCATCTTTAAAAGCATACAATTTCTTCTTTCTGCAACACCATTTTATTGCAGAGTACCAAGGATCGTTAGTTGTCTAATGATACCTTTTTCCTCACTGAGTCCTTTAAATTGCTCAAATAAATATTTTCGGCCACGATCGGTCCTAAGAACCTTTAAGGATCTATCCCTTTGATTCTCAACTTCAGCAACGAAGCGTCTAAAACAGTCTAATGCTTCTAATTTATGAGAAATCAAATAGACATATCCATATCACAAATAATCATCTATAAAAGTGATGAAATAGTTACCACCATGTCGTCCTTTAACATTCATTAGACCACAAATGTCTGAATGAATTAACTCTAAAGGATTAGTGGCCCTCATTACCTTCCCAAATGGTTTTCTTTTTCTCTTCCCTGCTAAACAAGGTTCACATATTGGTAGGTTAAATTTAGCAAGTGAGCCTAAAAGGCCTTCTCGAGTTAGCCTAGTCATCCTATCTTGGCCAATATGACCTAATCTAGCATGTCATTTCAATGATTCATTAACAGTATCATCATGAGAAGCAATATAAAAAAAATGGGATTCACCTTTATTCAAAACATAAAAATCATTTGATAAAGTACCATGTCCTGCCATGTCCAATAAAATTATTATGAAAATAAATAGAAACACTACTAATATTTAAGGAAATAAAATATCCTACTCTAACTAAGCCTACAACTAATATTAAGTTATATCGAATTTTTGGTACATAAAGTGTGTCCTCAAGAGTTAGTGTGCGGCCATTTCGCAAAGTCAGCTGATAAGTGCCAAAACCAAGCACTTGTTCCTCTAAAATGTTCCCCATGAACAAACTTTGACTCCCTTTGGAAACTCATCGATACTTAGTGAGTCCCTCCCTATCGCGAGTTATATGTTTGGTTGCTCCTGTGTCAATAATCCACAAAGGATCAGATTGGGCAAGAAAAAATGTGAACACACAAAGTATTCATCGCAATGAAGAAATTTAAATTGTACCTTTTTCTGCTCAATGCATTCACGAGCAAAATGTCCAACCTTCTAACAGTTATAGCAAGTCATCTTCTTTTTTCCTCCTCATTTGCCCCTATGACATTTTGCATTACCCTTCATTTTTGGTGCATCAACCTTAATCTGATAGTTGCCTTTAGCTTGTCTCTTGCGCTTGCCTTTTGTATTATGCGGAACAGCTTGAGTCATGAAGATAAAGCTGCCATCTTTGGCACCACGACGTTCATATTCAAGCTCAAAGATGTCTTTTCAGTTCAACGAGAGTTTTGATACTATCCTTATGTATCATAATCATCGTGAAAGGCTCCCAGGTATCAGGTAAAGACTTGAGCACAACTTGAATCTGTTGCTCTTTAGTGAGGGTTGTGCTAGCTGCACTAAGCTCATGGATCATGACCGATATTACTCAAAGGTGCTCCACCATAGTATGTTTGGGCTCCTTTTTGTAACGATCCAGCTTACAATTAAGCTTACGCAACCTAGTAGCAGTAGTCCCACCATTGGACTTCTAGAGCATATCCCACATTTCCTTTGCAGGACTCAAATTCGCCAATAAGGTCGTTGTGCATAATGCTTAACATAGTAAAGCGCGCACAACAATCCTTTTTGACCCATGCATCGTATGTATATTTGCCTCGACGGTGCTGAACAGTGGTGCCCTCCTCATGCGGTTCCATAATGGTAATTAAGGTTTCTAGCACATCTAACTCATTAAGTAAATATTGAACTTTCTTCGACCAAAGGTAATATTTTTTATAATCCAATTTTTCACCTTTTTTAAGGTCAACAATGACATTTTTAGAGGCCATTTCACTACAATAAGGTTACACGAAATATGAATTTTAGCACACATATAATAATTTTGTCATTAAATCCTAATTAATCATAATTATTTAGTCCATGTCTAGAAATCGAAAAATTGCTAAACTCATAATCATCATTCCATGTCATAAGATAAATAATTATGATTAATTTTATTTTATATGACAAAATCCAAATAGCCCATTATATCAAAAATAAGGACGGGGTTTATAGGAAACAAAAAACCCTATTGATAATTTAATTATACTTTGGGAAGTAAAATCAATTAATTGAAGAACAAATGCAAAATTACATTCCTTTACAAGGCTTCGATATATATACATTAATACCAAATTTTTTACATAAAAGATTCCTACTACATCAATCTATGAATAAAAATGGGAATGATGCACTTGTCTTCATGTAATTATTTTATCTCAGGTCTCTATCACAAAGTGAGAGTCTGTCTAAAAAAATAATTAAATATCAACCCTTTTTGGTCCATTGAAAACACCATGCAATAACAAATAAGGGGTATATCCACCACAACTCCCACTAGGAAGCCGGATGTATTTGG
Source organism: Hedera helix (assembly GCA_947179155.2). Taxonomy (NCBI): domain Eukaryota; kingdom Viridiplantae; phylum Streptophyta; class Magnoliopsida; order Apiales; family Araliaceae; genus Hedera; species Hedera helix. The sequence goes on along the minus strand of OX359281.1, from coordinate 2,346,742 downwards.
TTAAGTCCTAAGAGGACGAACACAATAAATATACGTAATAAACATAATATATACACACAAATAAACAAACAATAAGTGTGAAAAATATTCAGTGTTGCTCAAAATTGAGCAACTATTTTTCTAACAGTATGTTTACATGAAAATATAATACTGTCAATTTTCTAGATTTTTTAGAAATTTGTACTATTTAATTAAATTATTTTTCAAATAAATAATAATTGAATGTAAAATAATTTAAGACACTTATTCAAATCATTTCTCAACACCTCTAAGTGGAGAACTTATAATCATACCTCTTAATACTCAGGAAAAAAATTTGGCCCAAAAAATATTTCTGGACATTTTTTAAACAATTTTTAAAGCACTTTAAATAACTAAAAATATTTTTCATTACTGAAATTTTTTTAAAGTGACCAGAAAATAAAAATAAAGTTTTTGGCAAAAAAAGATTTTCAAAAAATTTCCAAAAGTAGGCGTATGGACCCTACGCGCCTGTAGGTGCGAGTGGACGTCCTCGTTGTCCCTATTTTTTTTATAAAAAAAAATCTGGCGTATGATCCCTATGCGCGCTGACGCATGCTGATGTCAACATCGTCTTCTTCCTCAGCATACTAGAAGCAAAATTATAATTAGGTACCTTTTTTAAAAAAAAAATCATAATTAATTTTACAGATGTCCAAAAATTTCAAACTTCAAATTTCTAGGATCGTGGCGACATGTACTATTTTATTATGTAAAGAAAATATAATTTTGACTTCTGTAGAAAAATAGATTTTCATGTGAAAAAAAAACGTAAATGCTAATTAGGGGTTGCGTTTTCTCACAAAATACAAATCTAATTGCAACAAAATTTTGTAGGTGTCTTAACATGTATATGGACTACATCATACTATATTTTTAGCCTCTAATATGCACTCTAGCATGTTATGCCATTAATGTCGTATTTCAAGCTTTCTAGCAAATAAAAAGAATGACAGATTATTTATGCAAGATTAAGCATAACAAGTTTTGATGCCAATGTTAGAAATATTGGACATTAATACGTAAACATTTATCAACTTACATGTGGATCGGTCAGTATTTACGAAGCGAAAGCGGTTGAACCGGAATGCTAAATCTACAAGCAACGCCACGAACACAATTACTACGAACCTTCGTACAAACGTTTCTCGTCAATATAGAGTTGTTACTAGCAACGATATATGCAAATTAACTCAGGTGTTCATACCAAGTACATACAAGCCAATTGATGGAAGCTTGGAAATACTAGGGAGAGAGTATTAGACAAAAAATTGTATAGAAAAAGAATACGTTATTTTTTCTTAGCCTTACACTCTGTAGAAGTCTAGTATTTAACAATGAGTTCTAATTAATATGGAACAAGTCAACAACTGATTAAACTAAATTATGAGAGTTATCTCATATAGATTCCTAACCATATCAAGTTTATCTAAAATACTTCTAAGTGATATGAGACTCTCTCCCAATCCTAATTAGGTTATCCAATATCCATACCGAACTGGATGTCCAAGATCCATGGGCTCGACCCGGGTCAATTATTAACAAAAACAAACTGTTAGAGTTTATGCCCTAGAGGCTAATTATTTGATGTAATTGCTTAACATTTTTTGATATTATATTTGATTGAATAAATTGATTATTTTATTATGATTTCATTTACTGCGTTATATAAATGTTAACATAATAAAAGGCCTTAGAATAATGATACGAATTATATAGCTTTAAGTATGTGACTTGAACATGAGATTATATAATTATAATTAGTATCATTGCTCTTAAATGTCCCTAGTCGAGTATCATTGTTAATGGGACAACAATGATGCATTGAGATTAGTATGTGGATTGACTGATGACCAAATCTCATTGGTCATAAATATATGAGATATTTGAGTTAATGCATAGGTACATGTTAGAGAACATGTACTGGACTGACCCACCATGAGAATTCTACATGGAGCATTATACAAAGTGTCATAAGAAATTATTATAGTAACAATGATGTAATGATCCTCCGACCTGAAGTCACTATATTATTACACGAGAATTTGTGTACTTTGATATCATCAAATGTCACCTTTAATAGGGTGGACAATAAAGGTGATTATTGGGTACATCATGAATCGTGTGAGGAATATAAGTGATCTAGATGGAATTTAACCCTCCTATATATTAGAGGTGATATCCATAGGCCTCTTGATTGAGTAGGACTATGAAATGCATGGCCATGCTTAAATATTGATTTGTTTCATATAGTCTACTCATTGATCAAGAAAACTCAGATTAAATTATAAAGAGTATGACACATTCCATGCCTCGAGTTTAATCTAGGATATAAGGTTAAAAGGATTAAATTACATTGAAACATTGGTCACGAAAAGGTTGTATCGAATCACCGATCTTATTATTATTTGGGTAGCAGTGATGCATTACTAGATGCCGCTCACTGTTTATAATTTTATAATATGATTTTAAAATTATTGCCAACATAATAATAACCTATAGGGTCACACACTTAGAACATAATTAAAAGGGAATTAATTTAAATTGTAAGTATTTTAAATATGTCAATATGATTGATAGTATTTAAAAATTATGAATTTAAATTAATAGGATAATTTGTATATATGTATATTAATTAAGTAAGACTTAATTAAAATATAATATATATAAATTCGGATTTTATTTTTCTATTTATTTTAGGTTTTAGTTAATTCCTATTAACTACTATATATATGATATATCAGTAGTCTAAAAGTCACGTAAGGAAAAACTAAAACCCTAGCCGCTTTCAGAAAGAGGCTAGAGAGAAAAATAATTGGGAAATCCTGATCTTGGTGGCTAGTACCGCGGTTCCTTTTGCTGCAGATCGTGGGACGATTCGCAGAGCGTTCGTGTGGATACCGTAGAGACGCAGTCATTGGATTGCGTTGAAGATTCGAAGCCGTTCCAGAATTCCATCGTCTTCTGTCCATCTCGGATAACCGGTAAAATAATCTAAACCTCTGATTAATCTGTTTTCGCATGGATCCTGTTTTAGGGTTTCGAAAAAAATTTTAAATTCCGTTGCTTTCACTGTGTTAAAACCCTAACACAAACTTGTGTCTCGCACGGGTTTAGTTATGAGTTTATCCAAAACAATAATAGTAACAAAAAAAAAAGGTTACTTCTGGTCTCATAAAACAATAACAATAAATAGTCTAAATATAAAACTTCAAAGTGACGGATTCCTTTATAGCCTATCATATAACTTGCAGCTTTCAATTGAGAACTGGCAGCTAAACTTACATTTGGAGTTACTCATTATAGAAATATAAATGAAGAGGACTAAAAAACATGAATTTTATACTTTCACCAAGCAAGCCAGTATCCTAATTCCTCTATCCCAAATTGAATATCATGCTTAATTTCCTTTCACAAATGTCAAAAACATTTACTATACCAATCAAACTTAATTATAGGTTAGTTATAGTATGCTAGTAGTATTAACTTTTTAGAAAAATAACAGTAAAACTATATATAGGAAATAATCGATAACAAATGTTTGAACCAATCGCTATTCAAAAATAAACTCTTAGTTTTTTTGCTTTTAACTCTTTCGTTAAGGTGAAGTCTGTTCCGGCAGTGGTCGCACTACACAGAGGAGGGGTTAGGCCATGGCCCCACCCGAATTTTTATGTTTTTTAATTAGTATGTAGTCGAACATTTATTTTTTAAGTTCCAAACACTCCTTTAATTTTGAATTTATTTTTCTTTTCAAAACAAACTTAAGTGTTTACTTTTTACATCTTTTCTCAAATTTATATTTACCACACATTATTTTTAATTTGGATTCACTCTCCACTGTTAGTTGTGCTTTAAAATTGCTCACATTTCTTACTTTGTAAAGTCCCGCATTGCTCACCTTGTAAAACTTCCTTGAGTATATTAGTACACTCCTTTGATGGACTTAGTAACATAGTTGAGAAAAAAGGATTGGGCTTGCGCATATGAGGTTGGCTAAGGAATTGTGTTGGGCCAAACTTGGAGCTTGGACTTTCAGCTAGAAAACCTTAATGCGTGCCCGCACGTGGGCACCGGGGGGTGGGGGGTGGGGGGGTGGGGGGGGGGGGGGTGCAAATCCGGTCCATTAGATCTCACGTGTGCAACTCGGGTGGCCCACTATTTTGCTAAATTCTTTTTAACTCAACTATGTATTATTAGGTCAAACTATTTTCCCCAACTGCTACCCACTTCTGCATTCTCTGTTATATATACGCGTTTTTAATTGAGTCAATTTTTGAATTTTTTTGCAACCACTTTCCCACTTCTCACGTTATGATTTCTCCATTATAAAATGAACATTGATCTTCAAGCTTTGTACAACAACAGTAAATAGTAATACACTTCTTCTTCAAAAAATTCTCTGTTGGTTTTTCTTTTTTCTGGGCAATCCACGCTGACAAGTTCAAAGCCTCTTTCTATGAATACACACAATCGAAGGTTTCGACATTGAATTGTGGAGGATGAATGCCAGAGCCCATTTGTACCAAAGGTCATGAACCAGTAGAGGCAAAATCACTTTTTAGGATAGTAGCTTTGATATGTCTCGATTTCGTTCATTTACTAGATAAGTTATTCCAATTTTATGTTTTAAGTTTCTCTTGTTAATACTGCCTCAGATTCCAATAATCTAAAAAGTGATTCGGTCTATTAACAAGATGAAACCTACTTTTGATCTAGCAAAAGTTGAACGCTTTAATGGTACTAATTTTAAGAGATGGTCTGAAGATATGCTATTTTGTGACGCCCCCAAATCTGGGCCCACACAGCCCAAACTTGAGTCGTCAAAAGACTACAACAAAATTATTACAACAAAGCACAACGTACAACAATACAGTGTATAATAATACACAACTAAGTCTTCACTATTATTGCCACACTATTTTACAAAACGTGAAGACTATGATAACTATTCCTCGGACCCTCACTCCATTCCCCGGCTAGACCCTGTTATGTTTTCATCTCCTGTTGAAAAACAATGGAACAAAAGAAAGGGTGAGCTCAAATAGCCCAGTAAGAAATATCATGACTAAGATAATGACGAATAAATTATCATTAGCCTTCAACAGTTGAGTTCTTGATAGAATACAATAGACTACAAGGTTTATATCAAAAACCGTAGTTAAATTCTTAAACAATGTTCAGATCAATAATAGCAGCGGAATGAGCAATCTATTAGAAGAATAATGCAGACTATAATGTCCACTCGCTTCTCTTTTTCGTAAAAACATCATCAACTTTTATCATCTGAAATACCATTAGTCATGATAATAAAAATTCACAGTTCCTGAACATAATCATGCAAATCAACAGTTCATCTTTGCACTACGGGCCAAAGATATTTAATTTAGCACCAACGGTCATGATTATACCAGATTCAGCCTTTGGTCATAATCATACCAAACAACAGTTCATCTTTGCACTACGGGCCAAAGAGAACATTCACCACGTGCCATAAAAGACACCGAACAGATGTATCGCCTTTAACCTATTATATCGCCTTTAACCTATCATCTGTTCAACAAATATATCACATCTGTGCTCCCGACCACAGATATTCACAACAACTTGATTTTTGGATGATTAGAATGATATAAATGATGAACAGAAGAAATAGGATAACAATAAGTATAGGAAGTTTACTTTGTACAGATTCAAATAATGTCCAAATTGTCAACATGATGTGGAGTGAAATTTAAAAATGATATTCAAGATCCACAGTTCAGAATAACGGTTACAATTCAATAGAATGGTTCACGTAAATAGGAAGGTTCAGTTGAAATAATGAAGTTCAACTATTATGGAACATATAATATTTTCAGGAATTATAGAAGCAATAGTTCCATAATAAATTTCGATTTAGGAGTATGAAAGAAAATAATATCCCTTACCGTAGCAGGTTTGATTAACAAAAGGTGAAGGAAATTAATACAAAGGGTTATTCACCAACAGGCGGCAATCCGCTCCGTAAGGTTATTCCCACAATTTAATAGAATTTGAGTACAAAGAGTTATTCACCAAACAGGCGGCAATCCGCTCCGTAAGGTTATTCTCAGAGATTAATAATGAATGAATACGAAAGGTTATTCACCAACAGGCGGCAATCCGCTCCGTAAGGTTATTCCTACAATTTAATACATGGAAATAAAAGGCACGTCTTATGAGTAAGGAAGAAACAATATTATTATCGAGAATCAAATAATGATAATCCCTTACCATAGTACGTTTGAATAATGGAAGATGAAAAAGATGGTATCCCTTACCTCAACACGTGACTGGATATTGATTTAAATGAGGTTGATTAACTTGAACAGTACACGTATACTTATAGATCTTCACAAATACTCAAGATGACTTAAGCACACTTAGAGAGAACTTTCACAAGAAGTATTTAGAGAGAGAAAGAAAGAACAAGTAAGGAAGTTTATGAAAAATCCTTAAGTTAAGACTTCTATTTATAGCCAAAAATCTTATCATTCATTTAATCTAAACCATTCATTTAAATATCATCTTTTAATCTACACCATCCATTTCAAATATTATATTATCTTTAATCTACACCATTCATTTCATATCACCTAATAATCACCTAACTTTATATTATAAACAAATCAATTTAATTATTCAACAATAATTCACACTTTAATCTACACCATTCATTTCATATCACCTAATAATCACCTAACTTTATATTATAAACAAATCAATTCAATTATTCAACAATAATTCACACTTTAATCTACACCATTCATTTCATATCACCTAATAATCACCTAACTTTATATTATAAACAAATAAATTTATCAATTCAATTATTATGACTAATTGTTATAAATACAGTATAGTTAGCTCTTAGATATCAAGTCAATAAATTAATGAAATACAACTGTTTAAATAACATCATAATATTCAATAATGTGAATTACTGTGCATACGTTACTGTGACAATTATTATGTTCAATAATTTTAAAAAACAGTGCAACAACAATTATTGACTCAATGATATAAAATACAGTGTAATGACAATTATTAAATCAATAATGCAAAATACTGTGTAACAACAATTATTGAATTGATAATATAAAATATTATGCAGTGACAATTATCGATGAAATGATGCGTAACAGTTACGGTGTCAATTATCAGACCAATAATATGAGACACTATGCAATACCGTGTGTTACTGTAGAGTACTGTGTGCTACAGAAAATACCAAAAACTACCGTATGCTACTATTCTTTTATCACCGGTATTTTAACAGTTCCGTTGACTATTTTTATTTAAAAAGATTATTTCTGTCGTTTTCTATATCCGACAAATATTCCGTTGTGGGGTCCACCAATAATTTGTTATTTCGGCGCCGTCGTACGACACGAATATTCCCCGACCAAACGAATATTCCCCGACAAAGCGAATATTGTCCGACAAAATAAAATTTGCAGATAACATCCTTAACTTTTAACTTGATCGATTTAACCACTTACTGTTTCAAAAAATATATATGAAGAAAAATTAAATTTTGTATTTCATAAAATTCGGGGTCTTACAACCTCCCCTCCTTATGAAATTTCGTCCCCGAAATTGACGTACCTGACATATCGAAGAGGTAAGGATACTTAGATTTAATCTCAGATTCTAGCTCCCAGGTCATTTCCTCAGTATCTTGGTTCCTCCATAAAACCTTGACTTGAGGTATAACCTTTGAGCGTAGGATCTGCTCCTTCTTATCCAGGATCTTAACAGGTACCTCCTCGTATGTTAAATCCTCTGCTATAACGTCTGGTTCTAACTCAATGACGTGGTTTGGGTCCTTCACATATTTACGTAACATAGATATGTGAAAAACGTTATGGATGCGAGACATACTTGGTGGTAGGGCTAGTCTGTAGGCTACGGTTCCTATTCGATCGAGGATTTCAAATGGGCCAATAAATCGAGGGTTGAGCTTTCCTCTCTTTCCGAATCTCGTAACCCCTTTCCATGGAGAAACACGTAAGAATACATGATCTCCGACGTTGAAACTTTCGTCTCTCCGATGAAGATCAGCATAACTCTTTTGTCGTTCTTGTGCGGTCTGTATTCGTTGTCGGATCATTTGGATCTTTTCGGTCGTCAAGCGTACCAACTCGGGTCCCAACAATTTTGCTTCTCCTACCTCATTCCAACATATTGGAGAGCGACACTTCCTTCCATACAATGCCTCGAATGGAGCCATGCCTATGCTTGCTTGGTGACTGTTGTTGTAAGAAAATTCCACCAATGGCAAGTACTTATCCCAACTTCCTTTGAAGTCTAATACACAAAGTCTCAAAAGATCTTCGAGGGTCTGGATCGTCCTTTCCGATTGTCCGTCCGTTTGAGGATGGTATGCAGAACTAAAACGTAGTTCAGTGCCCATAGCTTTTTGTAGACTGATCCAAAAGCGTGAAGTGAATCTAGGATCTCGATCAGAAACTATGGAAACTGGCATGCCATGCAATCTCACGATCTCATTTATGTACATACCGGCAAGACGTTCAAGTGAAAAGTTTTCTCGTATAGGCAAGAAATGAGCAGATTTGGTCAATCTATCTACGATCACCCAAATTGCATCTAAGCCTTGAGAAACTTTTGGAAGACCCGTCACGAAGTCCATATTGATGTGTTCCCACTTCCATTCGGGAACTTCAAGTGATTGTAATGGACCTTTAGGAACTTGATGCTCTGCCTTGACACGTTGACAAGTTAGGCACCTTGAGATAAACTCCGCAATCTCTCTTTTCATATTGGTCCACCAAAATGTATGTCGAAGATCTCGATACATCTTGGTACCTCCTGGGTGGATTGCAAACGGCGTGTTGTGTGCCTCCATAATGATTTTATGCTTTAATTCAGGATCGTTAGGAACACAGAGTCGAGAGTTGACTCGAAGTATTCCTTTCTCGTCGATTCTTGCTTCGGGAATGGCACCTTCTTGTACTTTCTTTATCATGTTTATCAGTTCCGGATCGGTAGCTTGAGCAGCTTTAATTTTATCGATTAAAGTTGGTTCTACTCGCACGTGAGCAATCTTCGAGTGGGTCCCTGGTGTCTTTAGCTCTATCTCCATCTTTTGCAAGTCGTACAAAATACACTTTTGTGTTGTCAGCAGTGCACTTGTACTTGCATAAGATTTTCTGCTCAAAGCGTCAGCTACAACGTTCGCCTTTCCCGGGTGATACTGGATTGTGTGGTCATAATCCTTTAACAGCTCAAGCCAACGTCGTTGTCGCATGTTGAGTTCCTTCTGGGTGAAGAAATACTTGAGACTTTTATGATCCGTATAGATATCCACTTTTTCTCCGTACAAGTAGTGTCTCCAGATCTTCAACGCGAAAACGACTGCTGCCAACTCTAGATCATGAGTAGGATAATTTTTCTCATAATCTTTGAGTTGTCGAGAGGCGTAGGCTATAACCTTTCCATGTTGCATAAGGACACAGCCTAGACCTTTGCCAGAAGCATCGCTGTAGATAACAAATTCTCCTGATCCTGATGGTATGGTCAGAACAGGAGCTGAAACCAGTCTCTTCTTGAGTTCTTGGAAACTTTTCTCGCATTCCTCGCTCCATATGAATTTTGTGCTTTTCCGAGTAAGCTGCGTTAATGGAGTGGCGATTCGAGAAAATCCTTCTACGAATCTCCGATAATAACCAGCTAGACCCAGAAAACTTCGGACTTCGGTTACTGTTTTGGGTTGTTCCCAATTTAGTACCGTTTCAATCTTCGCAGGATCGACTGATATTCCTTGACTAGAAATCACATGCCCAAGAAACGCGACCTCCTCAAACCAGAACTCACATTTCTTCAACTTGGCATATAATTTGTTTTCACGGAGCTTTTGTAGTATCAATCTTAGGTGTTGTTCATGATCCTCGCGACTCTTGGAGTATATGAGGATGTCATCAATAAAGACAACCACAAAATGATCCAAATGTTCCTTGAATATCCGGTTCATCATGTCCATGAAAGCTGCAGGAGCATTAGTTAGTCCAAAAGGCATTACTAAGAACTCATAATGCCCATAACGAGTTCTGAAAGCAGTCTTTGGAATGTCCTCAGCTTTAACCTTTAACTGATGATATCCAGAACGGAGATCAATCTTTGAGAAATGTTGAGCGCCTTGCAATTGATCAAACATGTCATCAATCCGAGGTAACGGGTACCTGTTCTTGATGGTGACATGGTTCAATTCTTGGTAGTCAATGCACAATCTCATACTCCCGTCTTTCTTCTTCACAAATAGAACAGGAGCACCCCAAGGTGATGCACTCGGACGAATGAAACCGGTATCCAACAATTCCTGTAGTTGGACTTTTAACTCTTGAAATTCAATGGGAGCCATTCGGTATGGAGCTTTGGAAATGGGCTTGGTACCGGGTTCAAGATCAATATAAAATTCAATTTCACGGTTTGGGGGTAAGCCAGGAAGTTCTTCAGGAAAAACGTCAGGAAACTCATTAACAATGGGAATATCATTCAAGTTTGATGTATTTTTGTTCAAATCAGTGACATGAGCTAAAAAGGCTTGACATCCGTTTTTCAATAAACGAATGGCTTTATGGCTAGAAATAACAGTTATAGATTTCAATGGTTTAGTTGCTTGAATTTGCATGACAGGTTGATTAGGAATATGAAAACTAATAATCTTATGAAAACAATCAATTTTAGCATGATGGGTAGTTAACCAATCAATTCCTAAAATCACATCAAATTCACGCATCTCCAAAGAAATAAGGTCAACAGGTAATGTGAGGTTGTTGATTTGAACTAGGCAAGATTTATAGACAGTAGATGTAATGGTCATTTCTCCTAATGGGGTTTCAACTGATAAGTCAAAGTCCAAGTTTTCAGGAGTTAAGTTTAAACGCTGAGCACATGCAGGTGAGATAAAAGAATGGGTAGAGCCAGTATCTAACAAAGCGTAGACTTCACGAGAATTTATGAATAGCTTACCGGTTATCACTTCGTTCGAGTTTCGCGCCATTTGGGATGTCACAACAAAAGCTCTCCCTTGAACTACAGATTTTTCCTTATCCGCGCTAGCTTTTGGTATCATCATTGCAGCTGGACTTGATTTTGTGGCAGGACAAAACCGCGCAAGATGACCCTCTTTCCCACAACTGTAGCACTTTTTGGACTGCTGTGTACAGTTTGGGCTGATGTGACCTTCCTGACCACACCTATAGCATCTCACTGGTGGTCGATCTTCTCCCCTTAAAACTGGGGTCAGTGCTGGTGCTGGTACTGGTGCTGGTGCCCTTCTATAATTATTATGGAATCTCTTTCTTTTGAAATTGTTCCCACTGGATTCTCCTCTTCTGTTATTTGATGTGGAATTACCACCGAAGTGTTGGTTACCTACTCGATGGTTCTCGTTCCTGTGGTTGTTGTCATTCCTTTCTCTATGTTGCTCATTAACTCTTGGCTGCAATGTTTCATCTGTTTGCTCCACCCTTTGAGCCCTATCCACAACATCTGAATACAAACTAAATTTATGAGAGCTAAGTTGTTGACGAATTTTGAATCTCAAACCTCTTAGGAACATCCGACTCATTCGTGCTTCGTCATCCACAAGATGGGTGGCAAAGCGAGATAACTCGGCAAACTTGGCTTCATATTGGGAGACTGTCATGTTTCCCTGCTCCAGCTTAATGAATTCCACCTCTTTCATATGGCGGATGCTTTCTGGAAAATACTTCTCGTTAAACAGTTCTTCGAATTCTGTCCAAGACATTTCGAGTGCTGAAGGTTGGATACGTTTTACCGCTTCCCACCAATGGTCCGCCTCACCTCGTAACATAAAAGTGGCAAATGGCACCTTCTGATCATCAGCGCATTGTAAGACATCAAGTATTTTTGTCGTCTGCTTCAGCCATGCCTCCGCTTTGAGTGGGTCAGGCTTCCCGTGGAATTCAGGTGGTCCTAATTCTTTAAATTGCTTAACAGTGACCATCCTCAAATTGTCAGCGTTTCTACCATTATTATTGACTGGATTTCCTCTTCCTTGATTCTGTATGAACTGCATGAAATTCCTAAAGAATCCATCGTTCATCATGTTATCAGGAACATTATTTCCTGAGTTGGCAGGATGATTGTTTGGGGCCTCTTGATTCTCGGCTACATTCGCTTCAGGCATTCCATAGTTAACCTCTTGATTTCCAGATGCCATACTAAACTGTTGTCACAAAATAATTGTTAGTTCAAACAAATTGACTCATCTCTTCATGTTCCTACACTCAAATCGATTCATTAGATAAAAAAAATCTAATTTAGGTAGGACACACTAGTGATTGATTCTATTCGTCTCTCCCCTCCTAGTTCTAACCCCAGATCTCCATTAAAGACCATATCCCTAAGCTCTGATGCCAACTGTGACGCCCCCAAATCTGGGCCCACACAGCCCAAACTTGAGTCGTCAAAAGACTACAACAAAATTATTACAACAAAGCACAACGTACAACAATACAGTGTATAATAATACACAACTAAGTCTTCACTATTATTGCCACACTATTTTACAAAACGTGAAGACTATGATAACTATTCCTCGGACCCTCACTCCATTCCCCGGCTAGACCCTGTTATTGTAATATCCTAGATATTTACAAGATTTGTAAATAAGATTTTAAATATAAATTAAAGGTTATGGTTTAAAACCTAGAGTTGTAGAAGTGAGATGTGTGAAAAATGGGTGAACATTTTTTTTTTTAACATAATGTATTTGTTAGAAATTAAATGTGAGAATATTTTAATGATGCATGTAGAGAATTTATTAAGAAAATAAATTCAATTGAAAAGTGAAGGTGGTTATATTAATATATATACACCTAATGTGTGTTTATTAGCCCAATAAGAAGATGAGTAGATTAAATACTCAATAAAACTAATAAATTAATTAGTTTAAATATGAAGTAAGAAGGAAAGTCATGAAATATAATTAATTAAATTAATTATATTAGTTAAGGTTTAAAGTTATTGAAAAACTAGAAGGATTGTCTTGGATGACGATAATGAGAAGTAATTAATTAAGTAATTAACTTAATTATTAAGTTGATATATAGAATTCAAATGTGAGACTAAAACAAGCCCAATATGTTAATTGTTGTAAGTCTTGTTAAGGATTTATATAGAGGTTCAAATAAATTTAAAGATTTAACATCATGAAGAGTCCAAGTAATTTAATTACTACTAGTGGACTAGCCCAAAAGGATTATATGTGTTAGCCCAATATGGGAATATTTACATGAAGGTGGGTAATTTAATAAGAGAGCCCAATGGAAGGTAAACTATGTAGCCCAAACATTTAAAAGTCCAATGTTGGTCAAAGTGTTGGGAAATATTATTGAGTGTAGAGAATTAACTAATGTAGGGTTAATTAAATAACCCTAGTTGATAGACATGAGAGAGCATTAACCAAACGTTGGTGAATTGCTAGAAAAAGGAAAGTGGTGATGAGAATTAACTATGGATGAGTTAATTAAGTAACCCAATGTGGTAGAATTAATTATAACAAATGTAATTGGATTATATTATAAGTCCAATTGAGTTATTAAACTAGGTCAAATTAATTAACCTAGTAGTTCATATAATTTAATTTGAACATTGATTTATGTAATAATTAAACTAGCTCAATGCTTGTTTTAATTAAATGTAACATAGGGTACTTAATGTTAGCCCAATGTAATAAATAAATTGAGCCCAAACTAATTAATTGAATGAGCCCAATATATTAAATCCTAAGTCCAAAGTGGAGCCCAATAGGATGTCAAAAGGTTGGTCAATATATATATATGGAAGGATATATATATATATATAGATGTATAAATGATTATATAAGATAAAAAGAAAATCAAAAATGGAGAATAAAAGGGGCCATTTGCTGAGATTTAAGGGCCCCACTTGGTGGCTTGTTGCCTTGATATTGCTTATATGTTACTCCATTGGTTGCTTGTGTTGAGTATTGATAGATGTCAATCCAAATGTCCATCAAGCTAGTCATTTCTTGCTATAGTAAGCATGATTTAAGCTCTTAATTGACTAACATTAGTTGATTAGAAGATGTTAAGTATGTCTAGAGAAGTGCTATAAATAGAGTGCATCATCTATGTGTTGTGTTGGTTAGACAATTTCTATAGCCACAAGAGAGAAAAGAGATAACTTTCTAGAGAAAAATAAAGAGAACTCTTTCAAGCTGAAGATCCACCAAGGAAATTTGCTAGAGAATGGACAAGAGGAGGTCACAAGCCAAGATCATAACAAGAGGAAGAAGAGCATCCATGTCCAAGAGGTTAAAAAGTGTTCTAAACTTTCTTTAGTTCATTTTTATAGTCTATGTATGTTTTAATCGGTCAAAAGGTATTTTTAACCGATCAAAAGTTATTTTGATACTCTAGAAGTCTAAATCTATGATATATAGGTAGATTCATGATTTCATATAGTTAAATCATGTTTTGGTATGAGCGGTATGCTTAAAAATGGTAGAAATGTTCATATAGATTTTTACCGGTAAACCCTAGTTGGGGTTGTGATTTATAGTATTTCATTTTGAAAGCTAGAGATTGTGTTTGAGATTTTCTTCTTTGATATGGTAAATATATAAGTTAAGAACAAAACCTAGTTGGTATAATGTTCATGTGAGTTGTTATGGTTAAGATATGATTTTTAAAACTAAGGATTGTGAAGTTAGTTTTCACTTTTCCCTTGTGAGCCGTTTTGAGTATAGTTACGTTTGGAATTTGGATTTGTGATCTAAAGAGAAGTTGTAGAGGGGGAAATTCTAATGAGAATGGACTCAAGAATCACCCCAAAATGTTTTGTAATGAATGAGTTATGGTAGTTTTAATCAAAGGAGCAAAAGTTGAAAAATCAGAAAATGGCAATTCTGCAGATTCTGCAAGAGGAGGGCCGGGGCCCTTGTTTCCTTTGTAAAAGGAGGGCCGGGGCCCTTGGTCACTGTTCACGGCCAGTGAGTTTTCCGTTCCGGGTCGGGTCGGGCCATTCGGGTCGGGTCGGTTCGGGTCTTTTAAGTCCAAAATTGATAAAATTGCTTAAAAATTAATATAATTAATTTGGGACCCAACTTTAATAATTATTTATTATTTATAATAAATAATAAATAAAGTAAATAAAAACTATTATTATAATTAATTATTATTTAAAGGATATTAAATGGTAATTAAAGAAAGATGAAGTTAATAAGGTAATTATTTATTATTTTAATAAATAAGGATAATTAGTTAATTATTATTTAAATGATATTAAATAATAATTAAAGGGAGATAAAGTGAATAAAATGATCATTTATTATTTAATGAATATTAAATAATAAATCAGATTAATTAACTAAGAGATTATTATTTAAATAATCATTAAAGGATTTGAGGATTGTTAAAATATTATTAAATGGTTAATAATATTAATAAGTGATTAAAATATTATTAAATGGTTAATAATATTAATAAGTGATTAAAATATTATTAAATGGTTAATAATATTAATAAGTGATTAAAATATTATTAAATGATTAATAATATTAATAAGTGATTAAAATATTATTAAATGGTTAATAATATTAATAAGTGATTAAAATATTATTAAATGGTTAATAATATTAATAAGTGATTAAAATATTGTTAAATGATTAATAATATTAATAAGTGGTTAAAATATTATTAAATAGTTAATAATATTAATAAGTGATTAAAATATTATTAAATAGTTAATAATATTAATAAATGATTAAAATATTATTAAATTGTTAATAATATTAATAAGTGATTAAAATATTATTAAAGGGTTAATAATATTTGATTGTAGTTATATATTATCAAAGGTAGATAATATTTTGAGATATTTGGTACATTATTAAATGTCCAAATCATTAAGTTGCGTAAAGAAGAAAGTTTAATTGAATTAAACCAAGGTAAAAGTCCATTAGTGATTAAATATTAGACAACTTATAAAATATAGGTTGTATGAAGAACGCAAGGTATTGGTGAAAGATGGTTAAGCGTACCCGATACGTCCAACTAGGTTTGGGCTAGGGGTTTTGTCCGGAACTTAAGGGTTCGTTTGTCGGACATCTTAAGAGTTAATAATTTAAAGTTAGAGTCTTATATAAAGGCTAAGTAATAGTCATTATATCTAATGATTATTTCAATTTCCTATATAAATTGTAGGTTGAACGCAAGACGCAAATAAGCGTAACTGGTAGAGGCGAACCAGGCAAGTTTTTCAGATATTGTTGCTATGTGTATAACTGTTGTGTGTGCACTTGAAGCCTGTGAGAATTTGAATTAAATATGTTTCTGTGAAATCATATGATGTGCGTTGATTCTATATGTTAGAAAGCCTGAATTAATTGAATAAGTTGAACTGTATGCCATGTATTCATTCCAATGCATGATCAGTTTGTTGCATGAATAAATGCAAAGCATGAGAAGCATGATGCATTCATATAATGTAATGCATGAAGTATGAGAAGAATGTATAAACATAAACTATGTGTTATGTGCTATCTGTTAGACTTGTTGAGCCGTCGTGCTCACTCTTGCCTAAACCAACATTTTCAGATAAGGCTAGTTACCTGAAGTTCTCGATAAAGAACAAGGAACAGGAAAACATATTACTTCCATTGAAGATCTAAATATCTATTATAGATATCAGTCCGAATTGGACAGGTAAATGATTGTGTAGCATAAGATTTAGTTGGTACGTCATATGAGTGTTAAATACTCAAGTTGATTGTAATAGAATGTCGTATCAGGTATGATATTAAGACATACTAGGAATGTATAAAGATTTCGATTCTGGAATAGAAAGAGATGTTGTAAAATTATAAATAAATGGTTATTTACCAATTATAATATTGTTGTAATTCTTAAACAATAAGGAAAATGTTGTACCTGTGATGAACCGGATCCGAGGTTCGGGGGACCCGGATTCGGGGTCGTCACAAGTTGGTATCAGAGCTGATAGGTTATAAACCTTAGGTAAGAGTACCTTAGGCTATAACCGTAGTAGAAGATAAGTAAAATGATAAATAAATAAACTCCGGAAGAGTTTAAGTAATAAAAATGAATTTGGAAAATTCATATATAGAAGATTATCCAAAGATGGATTTGAGAAGAATGAAAAAGGTCATGTTGTACCTAATTTGAAGAAATGATAGAAAATATCTTATGATAAGATTTTGAGAAGCATAAAGAAAATGCTAATAAGGTCATGAAATGATCTAGAGAGATGAACTCGTAATGAGGCAGATGTGCTAAAATATGAATGGATAAAATTCGTATTCAGTTAAGAAAAAGTAGTGGTTTGTGGGTTTTTAATTGAGGACTCATATTAGTGGTTGAGTTGTACGATTCCTTGTATGGGCAGGGAATTTGTGCTTTGGTTTTAGAACCGCTTAGCTTCCTATATTAATATAGTGGTTGAGTTGAACGAACCCTTGTATGGGCGGGGGCTATGATATGTCAGCGAACCAATTTGGGAGATGCTGCTGCGAAACTTGGCACGATCAGTGTGTATCGTAGAATAAACGTATGCACTGATGGCAGGTGTTCCTTACAGTGTTGAAGAGTTGGGAAACTGATGTATTTGTTCTTGGTTTAACGACCGCTTAACTTTCTATATTGATTAGTGGCCGAGTTGACCAATTTCTTGTATGGGCGGGAGATTGTGTTTGGTTTGACGACCACTTAGCTTCCTATAGTGATAATCGATTGAAACCTGGTGTCGCGCTATTTGTTATATGAATGTTGGAAAGGTGATTCTTTTCTCATGTATAATGAATAGGTAGAGGATGTTAAGTTAAGTTCGTGTTCTGAGAACCGACACGCATGGAAAGTTCGTGACTCATAGTTATGTGGTGGAACCCCTCAGCGAATGGGCGACTTTGGCCTGACTAGGACAAGTTCCTCAAACCATATGATTGTGGTAAGTTCCTGAACCCAAATACGTGGTGAGTTTGATGAACAGTGAGTATGGATAGAGTTAAGTAGTCAGGTTAAGGCTATACTAGATATAGTTATTAAGCTGGAAAAGAATGTGGAGGAAAAATTTGAGGTGTTTTGAGGTTTTAGGATATTCCAAATCCTCTAGCTATGCTAGACTTTGAAATTCTTAAAGTCGTGCTAAATTCGCACTGTTGTGCTTTTGAAAAGACAAATGTATTTTTAGAAATCATTAATGCACTTAGTGCAAAGATGATAAACGATGGAGTCATCAATGCAGAATAACCTAGTGTTGGATGTATTTTTAAGCCCACTATGGTATGATGTAATATGACAAAGTCAAAATGATTTTCAGTATTTTGAAACGTTTAAAGAAGAGTCTATGCTAATTGTTTCGGCTAGACAAATTGATTTGAAAATATCAAAATGTATTTATAAAATCATCACACGCCATTAAAGCCATGGTGCAGAGATGAAAAAGACGGAATCCTCAACGCACTGTTGCAACGGTGCGGTATCATGAAGTCCTATAAATGAATTTTAGTTACTTTAACTAATCTGAAATGATTTTTGAGTCGTAATATACGAACAGTTCAATGATGTGAGTCTATGTCATTTATTTTGACCGGACACTTTTTGGTCAGAAATGACTCAAGTTTTATTTTCCAATCCAACTTATGCTGGAGCGGAATTTTGTAGTAAGTCTGAGGTGAACAACCCCATAATGGGGGATATGTCAGAGCCATGAATAAAGAACCCGCGAGGGGGCGTCCAACAGTGGTGGCATGCTGATATGGGTTGGTAAATCCAAAGAGTTCGACCCCGAGAGAAGTCGTTGTGCACAGCGCTAGAGTACGATAGGCTGATCACCTAGCGTACGAAACCATTGTGGTATGTTTTCAGTCTTTGTGATTGATAAACATTCTCGCAGTATGTTCACAGTCTTTATGACCCCTCAGCATATTATGAAAGTTTTAATGAATATTTTGATTTTCAATTTATTCTTTTGTAAGATATTGATTTTCAATTTATTCTTCTGCAAGATATTCCATTGTTCTGGAATTGTGAGTTTAGAAGTATGAACTTCCTAGAAAATGGTGGTCATAGAATTTGATGAGAAAGAGATATTCTCAGATATGAAAATTTGTAGAAGTGAGTATGATGAAATTTCGGGGACGAAATTCTTATAAGAAGGGGTGAATGTAATATCCTAGATATTTACAAGATTTGTAAATAAGATTTTAAATATAAATTAAAGGTTATGGTTTAAAACCTAGAGTTGTAGAAGTGAGATGTGTGAAAAATGGGTGAACATTTTTTTTTTATAACATAATGTATTTGTTAGAAATTAAATGTGAGAATATTTTAATGATGCATGTAGAGAATTTATTAAGAAAATAAATTCAATTGAAAAGTGAAGGTGGTTATATTAATATATATACACCTAATGTGTGTTTATTAGCCCAATAAGAAGATGAGTAGATTAAATACTCAATAAAACTAATAAATTAATTAGTTTAAATATGAAGTAAGAAGGAAAGTCATGAAATATAATTAATTAAATTAATTATATTAGTTAAGGTTTAAAGTTATTGAAAAACTAGAAGGATTGTCTTGGATGACGATAATGAGAAGTAATTAATTAAGTAATTAACTTAATTATTAAGTTGATATATAGAATTCAAATGTGAGACTAAAACAAGCCCAATATGTTAATTGTTGTAAGTCTTGTTAAGGATTTATATAGAGGTTCAAATAAATTTAAAGATTTAACATCATGAAGAGTCCAAGTAATTTAATTACTACTAGTGGACTAGCCCAAAAGGATTATATGTGTTAGCCCAATATGGGAATATTTACATGAAGGTGGGTAATTTAATAAGAGAGCCCAATGGAAGGTAAACTATGTAGCCCAAACATTTAAAAGTCCAATGTTGGTCAAAGTGTTGGGAAATATTATTGAGTGTAGAGAATTAACTAATGTAGGGTTAATTAAATAACCCTAGTTGATAGACATGAGAGAGCATTAACCAAACGTTGGTGAATTGCTAGAAAAAGGAAAGTGGTGATGAGAATTAACTATGGATGAGTTAATTAAGTAACCCAATGTGGTAGAATTAATTATAACAAATCTAATTGGATTATATTATAAGTCCAATTGAGTTATTAAACTAGGTCAAATTAATTAACCTAGTAGTTCATATAATTTAATTTGAACATTGATTTATGTAATAATTAAACTAGCTCAATGCTTGTTTTAATTAAATGTAACATAGGGTACTTAATGTTAGCCCAATGTAATAAATAAATTGAGCCCAAACTAATTAATTGAATGAGCCCAATATATTAAATCCTAAGTCCAAAGTGGAGCCCAATAGGATGTCAAAAGGTTGGTCAATATATATATATGGAAGGATATATATATATATATAGATGTATAAATGATTATATAAGATAAAAAGAAAATCAAAAATGGAGAATAAAAGGGGCCATTTGCTGAGATTTAAGGGCCCCACTTGGTGGCTTGTTGCCTTGATATTGCTTATATGTTACTCCATTGGTTGCTTGTGTTGAGTATTGATAGATGTCAATCCAAATGTCCATCAAGCTAGTCATTTCTTGCTATAGTAAGCATGATTTAAGCTCTTAATTGACTAACATTAGTTGATTAGAAGATGTTAAGTATGTCTAGAGAAGTGCTATAAATAGAGTGCATCATCTATGTGTTGTGTTGGTTAGACAATTTCTATAGCCACAAGAGAGAAAAGAGATAACTTTCTAGAGAAAAATAAAGAGAACTCTTTCAAGCTGAAGATCCACCAAGGAAATTTGCTAGAGAATGGACAAGAGGAGGTCACAAGCCAAGATCATAACAAGAGGAAGAAGAGCATCCATGTCCAAGAGGTTAAAAAGTGTTCTAAACTTTCTTTAGTTCATTTTTATAGTCTATGTATGTTTTAATCGGTCAAAAGGTATTTTTAACCGATCAAAAGTTATTTTGATACTCTAGAAGTCTAAATCTATGATATATAGGTAGATTCATGATTTCATATAGTTAAATCATGTTTTGGTATGAGCGGTATGCTTAAAAATGGTAGAAATGTTCATATAGATTTTTACCGGTAAACCCTAGTTGGGGTTGTGATTTATAGCATTTCATTTTGAAAGCTAGAGATTGTGTTTGAGATTTTCTTCTTTGATATGGTAAATATATAAGTTAAGAACAAAACCTAGTTGGTATAATGTTCATGTGAGTTGTTATGGTTAAGATATGATTTTTAAAACTAAGGATTGTGAAGTTAGTTTTCACTTTTCCCTTGTGAGCCGTTTTGAGTATAGTTACGTTTGGAATTTGGATTTGTGATCTAAAGAGAAGTTGTAGAGGGGGAAATTCTAATGAGAATGGACTCAAGAATCACCCCAAAATATTTTGTAATGAATGAGTTATGGTAGTTTTAATCAAAGGAGCAAAAGTTGAAAAATCAGAAAATGGCAATTCTGCAGATTCTGCAAGAGGAGGGCCGGGGCCCTTGTTTCCTTTGTAAAAGGAGGGCCGGGGCCCTTGGTCACTGTTCACGGCCAGTGAGTTTTCCGTTCCGGGTCGGGTCGGGCCATTCGGGTCGGGTCGGTTCGGGTCTTTTAAGTCCAAAATTGATAAAATTGCTTAAAAATTAATATAATTAATTTGGGACCCAACTTTAATAATTATTTATTATTTATAATAAATAATAAATAAAGTAAATAAAAACTATTATTATAATTAATTATTATTTAAAGGATATTAAATGGTAATTAAAGAAAGATGAAGTTAATAAGGTAATTATTTATTATTTTAATAAATAAGGATAATTAGTTAATTATTATTTAAATGATATTAAATAATAATTAAAGGGAGATAAAGTGAATAAAATGATCATTTATTATTTAATGAATATTAAATAATAAATCAGATTAATTAACTAAGAGATTATTATTTAAATAATCATTAAAGGATTTGAGGATTGTTAAAATATTATTAAATGGTTAATAATATTAATAAGTGATTAAAATATTATTAAATGGTTAATAATATTAATAAGTGATTAAAATATTATTAAATGGTTAATAATATTAATAAGTGATTAAAATATTATTAAATGATTAATAATATTAATAAGTGATTAAAATATTATTAAATGGTTAATAATATTAATAAGTGATTAAAATATTATTAAATGGTTAATAATATTAATAAGTGATTAAAATATTGTTAAATGATTAATAATATTAATAAGTGGTTAAAATATTATTAAATAGTTAATAATATTAATAAGTGATTAAAATATTATTAAATAGTTAATAATATTAATAAATGATTAAAATATTATTAAATTGTTAATAATATTAATAAGTGATTAAAATATTATTAAAGGGTTAATAATATTTGATTGTAGTTATATATTATCAAAGGTAGATAATATTTTGAGATATTTGGTACATTATTAAATGTCCAAATCATTAAGTTGCGTAAAGAAGAAAGTTTAATTGAATTAAACCAAGGTAAAAGTCCATTAGTGATTAAATATTAGACAACTTATAAAATATAGGTTGTATGAAGAACGCAAGGTATTGGTGAAAGATGGTTAAGCGTACCCGATACGTCCAACTAGGTTTGGGCTAGGGGTTTTGTCCGGAACTTAAGGGTTCGTTTGTCGGACATCTTAAGAGTTAATAATTTAAAGTTAGAGTCTTATATAAAGGCTAAGTAATAGTCATTATATCTAATGATTATTTCAATTTCCTATATAAATTGTAGGTTGAACGCAAGACGCAAATAAGCGTAACTGGTAGAGGCGAACCAGGCAAGTTTTTCAGATATTGTTGCTATGTGTATAACTGTTGTGTGTGCACTTGAAGCCTGTGAGAATTTGAATTAAATATGTTTCTGTGAAATCATATGATGTGCGTTGATTCTATATGTTAGAAAGCCTGAATTAATTGAATAAGTTGAACTGTATGCCATGTATTCATTCCAATGCATGATCAGTATGTTGCATGAATAAATGCAAAGCATGAGAAGCATGATGCATTCATATAATGTAATGCATGAAGTATGAGAAGAATGTATAAACATAAACTATGTGTTATGTGCTATCTGTTAGACTTGTTGAGCCGTCGTGCTCACTCTTGCCTAAACCAACATTTTCAGATAAGGCTAGTTACCTGAAGTTCTCGATAAAGAACAAGGAACAGGAAAACATATTACTTCCATTGAAGATCTAAATATCTATTATAGATATCAGTCCGAATTGGACAGGTAAATGATTGTGTAGCATAAGATTTAGTTGGTACGTCATATGAGTGTTAAATACTCAAGTTGATTGTAATAGAATGTCGTATCAGGTATGATATTAAGACATACTAGGAATGTATAAAGATTTCGATTCTGGAATAGAAAGAGATGTTGTAAAATTATAAATAAATGGTTATTTACCAATTATAATATTGTTGTAATTCTTAAACAATAAGGAAAATGTTGTACCTGTGATGAACCGGATCCGAGGTTCGGGGGACCCGGATTCGGGGTCGTCACAGTTATGTTTTCATCTCCTGTTGAAAAACAATGGAACAAAAGAAAGGGTGAGCTCAAATAGCCCAGTAAGAAATATCATGACTAAGATAATGACGAATAAATTATCATTAGCCTTCAACAGTTGAGTTCTTGATAGAATACAATAGACTACAAGGTTTATATCAAAAACCGTAGTTAAATTCTTAAACAATGTTCAGATCAATAATAGCAGCGGAATGAGCAATCTATTAGAAGAATAATGCAGACTATAATGTCCACTCGCTTCTCTTTTTCGTAAAAACATCATCAACTTTTATCATCTGAAATACCATTAGTCATGATAATAAAAATTCACAGTTCCTGAACATAATCATGCAAATCAACAGTTCATCTTTGCACTACGGGCCAAAGATATTTAATTTAGCACCAACGATCATGATTATACCAAATTCAGCATTTGGTCATAATCATACCAAACAACAGTTCATCTTTGCACTACGGGCCAAAGAGAACATTCACCAC
This sequence comes from Hedera helix, assembly GCA_947179155.2. NCBI lineage: Eukaryota > Viridiplantae > Streptophyta > Magnoliopsida > Apiales > Araliaceae > Hedera > Hedera helix. The sequence continues at coordinate 2,322,634 of OX359281.1, read as the reverse complement.
GTGCCATAAAAGACACCGAACAGATGTATCGCCTTTAACCTATTATATCGCCTTTAACCTATCATCTGTTCAACAAATATATCACATCTGTGCCCCCGACCACAGATATTCACAACAGCTTGATTTTTGGATGATTAGAATGATATAAATGATGAACAGAAGAAATAGGATAACAATAAGTATCAGAAGTTTACTTTGTACAGATTCAAATAATGTCCAAATTGTCAACATGATGTGGAGTGAAATTTAAAAATGATATTCAAGATCCACAGTTCAGAATAACGGTTACAATTCAATAGAAAGGTTCACGTAAATAGGAAGGTTCAGTTGAAATAATGAAGTTCAACTATTATGGAACATATAATATTTTCAGGAATTATAGAAGCAATAGTTCCATAATAAATTTCGATTTAGGAGTATGAAAGAAAATAATATCCCTTACCGTAGCAGGTTTGATTAACAAAAGGTGAAGAAAATTAATACAAAGGGTTATTCACCAACAGACGGCAATTCGCTCCGTAAGGTTATTCCCACAATTTAATAGAATTTGAGTACAAAGAGTTATTCACTAAACAGGCGGCAATCCGCTCCGTAAGGTTATTCTCAGAGATTAATAATGAATGAATACGAAAGGTTATTCACCAACAGGCGGCAATCCGCTCCGTAAGGTTATTCCCACAATTTAATACATGGAAATAAAAGGCACGTCTTATGAGTAAGGAAGAAACAATATTATTATCGAGAATCAAATAATGATAATCCCTTACCATAGTACGTTTGAATAATGGAAGATGAAAAAGATGGTATCCCTTACCTCAACACGTGACTGGATATTGATTTAAATGAGGTTGATTAACTTGAACAGTACACGTATACTTATAGATCTTCACAAATACTCAAGATGACTTAAGCACACTTAGAGAGAACTTTCACAAGAAGTATTTAGAGAGAGAAAGAAAGAACAAGTAAGGAAGTTTATGAAAAATCCTTAAGTTAAGGCTTCTATTTATAGCCAAAAATCTTATCATTCATTTAATCTAAACCATTCATTTAAAGATCATCTTTTAATCTACACCATCCATTTCAAATATTATATTATCTTTAATCTACACCATTCATTTCATATCACCTAATAATCACCTAACTTTATATTATAAACAAATCAATTTAATTATTCAACAATAATTCACACTTTAATCTACACCATTCATTTCATATCACCTAATAATCACCTAACTTTATATTATAAACAAATCAATTCAATTATTCAACAATAATTCACACTTTAATCTACACCATTCATTTCATATCACCTAATAATCACCTAACTTTATATTATAAACAAATAAATTTATCAATTCAATTATTATGACTAATTGTTATAAATACAGTATAGTTAACTCTTAGATATCAAGTCAATAAATTAATGAAATACAACTGTTTAAATAACATCATAATAGAGATAACAATAATGTAAAATAAAGCATACGTTACTGTGTAATGACAATTATTGATTCAATAATGTGAATTACTGTGCATACGTTACTGTGACAATTATTATGTTCAATAATTTTAAAAAACAGTGCAACAACAATTATTGACTCAATGATATAAAATACAGTGTAATGACAATTATTAAATCAATAATGCAAAATACTGTGTAACAACAATTATTGAATTGATAATATAAAATATTATGCAGTGACAATTATCGATGAAATGATGCGTAACAGTTACGGTGTCAATTATCAGACCAATAATATGAGACACTATGCAATACCGTGTGTTACTGTAGAGTACCGTGTGCTACAGAAAATACCAAAAACTACCGTATGCTACTATTCTTTTATCACCGGTATTTTAACAGTTCCGTTGACTATTTTTATTTAAAAAGATTATTTCTGTCGTTTTCTATATCCGACAAATATTCCGTTGTGGGGTCCACCAATAATTTGTTATTTCGGCGCCGTCGTACGACACGAATATTCCCCGACCAAACGAATATTCCCCGACAAAGCGAATATTGTCCGACAAAATAAAATTTGCAGATAACATCCTTAACTTTTAACTTGATCGATTTAACCACTTACTGTTTCAAAAAATATATATGAAGAAAAATTAAATTTTGTATTTCATAAAATTCGGGGTCTTACATATTTTACTTAGAAACTATGAATTTGGAATATGTGTTATATATGGATCCTAGTGCGCCTGTTCCTGATACTCCTACTAATGTTGTTATTATTCTTAAGAAATCTGATGATGATAGTTCTGCTAAAAGAGATCATGTTAAGGATAATCGTACATGTCGTAAAATTATTTTACACTGCTTTTCTAATTCGCTGTTTAAAATTTATTATCCGTATGAAAGTGCTAAAAAGAATTGGGATGCTCTAAAATCTAAATATGCTATTGAAAACTTTGGACTTAAGAAACATGTTGCTGGAAATTTTTTGGATTTTAAGATGCAAGATGGAAAATCTGTAATAGAGCAAATTCATACTTATCAGACTATTGTGGGGGAGGTTATTAGTGAAGGAATGAATATGTGTGAGACCTTTTAAGCTGTTGAACTTATTGAAAAACTACCACTGTCATAGAAAGATTATAAAATGAACCTTAAACATGAAACTAAATATTTTACTATGCAGGAATTGGTGGCACATATACATATTGAAGAACAAAACAGAGAAAAAGATAGAGGAGACATAGTTGCTAATCCTATTGCCAAAGCTAATCTTGTAGAACAAAGGTCATAATGGAAGACCCAAAATTAACAACAGTCCAAAAACTACAAAGGAAAAAATAAGAAACCAACTGGAAGTAAAGATAATAGGTTCAAGAATCCTAACTAGATTCAGAAATCTTTCATTAAAGGTCCCTGCTTTGTGTGTGCTAAGCCTGACCATATTGCAAGGAAATGCCAATTTCGCAAGGGACAAGAAAATGATAATAACTTTAAGCTTAAGCCCCAAGCAAACTTGGCTGAATCTGATGACATTATTGTTGTCGTTGTCTCATAAGTGAATCTAGTTGACAATACCATAGAATGGGTAGTATATACCAGTGCCACTAGACACATTTGCGCAAATAGAGACGTAATCCCTAATTACGAAAATGTGACTAATGGGGAAAATAATTTCATGGGGGATTCTCGAGCTACCAAAGTTGCAGGAAAAGGGAAAGTTTTACTGAAATTAACTTCGAGAAAAACTGTTGCTTTGTAAAATGTGCTCTATGTGCCTGATATTCGTAGAAATCCTGTGTTCGGATCATTGTTTAACAAAGCTAGCATTAAACTTGTGCTTTAATATGATAAACTTGTACTTACTCATAATGGAGAATTTGTGGGGAAAAGCTTTTGTAATGGGGGCTTATTTGTACTTGATGCTTTTGCTAAATTAAATAATAAGAATGCTTTTTTTTGCTTATATTGTTAAGTCTTTGGATATGTGGCATGCTAGATTAGGACATGTGAATGTAGCATCTGTTAAAAAATTGAGACAACTTGAGCTTATACCTAATCTTGAAAATACCGAGTTTAATAAATGTAAAATTTGTGTGGAAGCAAAATATGCTAAGAAACCTTTTAAAGGTGTTGAAAGACAAACTGAACTTCTTGAATTAATTCACAGTGATCTAGCTGATTTTAAAAATACTACGAGTAAAGGTGGAAAGAAATATTATATTTCTTGTGTGGATGATAATTCGAGATATACTCATATCTCTCTTTTTGCCTCTAAGATGAAACAGAAGAAATATTTATTAAATATAAAGCAAAGGTTGAAAATCAATTAGATAGAAAAATTAAAAGACTTAGATTCGACCGTGGAGGTGAATATGATTCTGGAAGTCTTAGAAAATTTTGTGAACTAAATGAAATTATACATGAAACTTCTCCACCTTATTCTCCACAATCCAATGAAGTCGCGAAAAGGAAAAATAAAACGATTGAAGATATGATGAATACCATATTAATTAGCGCTGGTTTACCTTCTAATATGTGAGGGGAAGCTTGCCTTTCTGCAAATCATATTTTAAATAGAATTCCATATAAAACAAAAGATTCTACACTATATCAATTATGGAAGAATTATACACCTAACTTGGGGTATCTTAAAGTGTGGAGGTGTCTAGCTAAAGTAGCTATACCATAATTTAAAAGGAATAAAATTGGACCTAAAATAATGGATTATATTTTTATTGGATATACTTCAAATAGTGTTGCGTACAATTTTTTGGCACTTAAAGACGAGACTAAAATTATCAAAATAATTCTATTTTGGAAACTAAAGATGCAATTTTTTTTGAAAATATACTTCCAATGAGAATAAGAGATGTAGGTAGTTCATCTTCAAATGAACACTTAAAAGGAAGGATAAAGAACTTGAACTTGCACTTACTAGAAGTAAACGACAATGTTTTGAGAACTTGCACCTACTAGAAGTAAAAGACAATGTTTTGGCCCAGATTTTATAACTACTTTTATAACTAAAGATGACCCTAAAACTTATGAAAAAGCAATGAAATCAGTTCATGCAATCTTTTGGAAAAATGCCATTAATAATGAACTAGAATCCATTATATCTACTCATACATGGGAACTAATTAATTTGCCTAGAGAATGTAAACCTATTTGATGTAAATGGGTGTTTGAAAAGAAGTTAAAGGCTGATGAGTCTATTGATAAATTTAAGGCAAGACTTATGACTGGTTTACTCAAAAGGAAGGGTTTAACTTTTTTGACACTTATTCACTAGTGACTAAAATTACAACCATAAGGATTTTAATTGCTTTGATATCTATTCATAAATTAATAATACACCAAATGGATGTTAAAACTGCCTTTTTCAATGGATAGTTAAATGAATAGATATATATGTGTCAACCAGAAGGGTTTGAAGTTCTAGGATAAGAACAAAAATGTGTAGACCGGTAAAATCCTTATATGGTTTAAAATTAATATATAAATAGGCACACTTAGAAGGGGGGTTGAATAAGTGTGTGAGTAAACGATGTCCAACTTTTTGTAAATCAATAAAATATTTTGTTATACAGTCTGCTAGATTATGAAAACAGTTTACTAGATTATAAACACAGTCAGCTAGTTATGAAAACTGGTTACTATATCAAATGTTTCGTCTGCTAGATATGAGAATAGTTTGTTGTATTAGAGTTTTAACCTGCTGGATATGAAAACAATTACTGTATTTATAATTCAATTTGTTAAATAACCAATGCAGTGAGCCTTTTAAGGGACTGTTTAGAAACTGTTAACACTTTTATATATTATGAAATTTAAAATATATAACAAGATAAATGGATCAAGTAATCACATGAATACCAAGAATTTTTACGTAGTTCGGCCCCTAACCTCTATTCTAGTGGCCTACTCCACGTTCAATACCAATTGATATTGGAAAATCATTTTATTAATTAACTTTGATTATCAAACCACACTTTTTACAATTCAAATTCTCAACCTTGAGCACTTATGCTCCCTTGTGCAAACCAATGCACCTTTTAAGTACACTTACTCACCGAGCTTCTAAGCTCACTTGAAATTTAATTGCAAAGCAACCTAACACACACTGGATTAAACAACAAATAGATAAACAATGAATTACACAAATAACTATGATCAAAGCAAGAGAGATAAATAAATTCAAGTCTCAAACCCTATATGCAATGATTAAGTATAAAGTAAGAGATATCACCAATATAGCACAATGTAACGATGTTGAAAATAGAATTCGGTTGCTTTGGTTTGGACTTTTCAGCAGTTGAATACTTCACCAATGATTTGAAACTTTCGACCGAGACGGTGAAGAAAATCAGGATAGGGTAGAGAACTTGTGCACAATTAGTATCTTTGTATATTTATATTCCGTGAATAAATGTATTGTCCAATGTATGTCAGTTAGGGAAGTATGTGATATAACTCAGTAAATTACCGATAGTATCAATTAACTTAATAATGATTGCACGATTTCTACAAATTCATAATTTTTCCATCAAGGTTGTTATCATCATGTTTTAATTGATTAAGTAACAATAGCAGGAATCAAGCTTATTATGATTAATAGTTTAGGGCACTCTAAATCTTTAAAAAAAAATCAGCATTTAATAATGGCACCATTAACTTGACAAAGATGGAAACAAATCAAGGTTAGGCTGATTAGATATATATTGATTAACCCACATGTTTAGCTTAACAGATTTGTAGCTTAACAAATTCCTATAATTGATTTCTTCAAACATGAAAAACATCAATTAATTAGGTCACTATTGAGAACATTAATATGATTAACTTATTTATGGAAAACTCAATTAATCAATAACAAATTTTATGTTAGAAGGAAACAATTTATTCAAAAAAATCTATTTAAGCCTTTAATTTCAAAATCATGATTGATTATTTCCTTGTAAAAAAGGTTTTAAAAATTCAAGTTAGGTTTCCTTGTATACAATGCAATTTAAGAGTATTAATTGAAGTAAATTTTTAACTAAGATCTTACATTTGATCATAGATGACTCAATCTGAAATCTGTCCAGCTTTTGAGATTTTGCATATCAGATCCAGCTTGATTATATAGTTTGTTGCATAACAGTTCCTTGTCTGACTTGATCCGGTCTGGTTTGCAGCTTATTGTATTGATACTACTTTATTCTGTTTAATCCAATTTAGTTATCAGCTAGCTGTATTGATGCATATGACTGATTTTACATACATGATGATATATAAGCATGTTGCACGATTAGTATACAAACACAAGAACTTAGTACAATAGAAAGTTATCATCAAAACACTAGAATGAAGTGTGACCATGTCAACAAAAACAAGCTCCAAAATAATAGAATGAAAAATTTAATAAAACTCAAGTGTCTAATGGTTTTGTAATAAATGAATCTGATAGTTATGTCTATAGTAGATTCAATGGAAATTGTGGTGTGGTTATTTGTTTATATGTGGATGATTTGCTTATATTTGGGACTGATGAGAAAGTTGTGAAAATTACTATAAAAAAAATATCTTCTAAATTTGACATGAAAGATTTAGGAGAAGTGGATTTGATTCTTGGCATGAAAATTATTAAAATTGCATATGGTTTGATTTTACCTCAGTTACATTATGTGGAAAATATTCTTAAGAAATTTAATTTCTTTAATGAAGAGCCATTAGGAACACCTTATGACTCTAGTATGCACTTAAAAAAAATAATGGGAATGGTATTGCACAAACTGAATATGCCAAAATCATTGGTAGTGTAATGTATTTAATGAATTGTAATCGACCTAATATTGCATATGTCATTAGTAGACTTAGCAGTGAAAGTAGTATGCCCTCAAACCAATCATATTTTATGTGATAAGCATATATTTTGTAATCTTATTTATTTATTAATAAAAAATTTATTTAAAGGTATTTTTTTATTCATGATTAGTTAATTGAATTAATTAAATGAATAAACCCATAGTTTTGAGCAATACTTTTAGAATCATAATGTTGATTATACTAATGAGATCTAAATTCAAGATAGCTCAAAACTAAAATGTTTCTAATCGTGAAATCACTAAAATGGAGATTAGTGAATCCAGATAGATTAGTACATACTATACTTGCTCTTATGAAGAGGATGATTGATATCATAATCATTTATGTGGAGACACTGAAGCAAATATGTAGGTGCTTATTAGAGAATAAGTTCACTAAACATGACTCGTTAAAGGAACACCTAATGAGGTTTTACTTGTCTATCAATAGGAGTTTCTTATGTGATAATAGTACAAGTGATCTTTGAAAGTGAGATTATCTTAGTATATTGTATATGATGAGTTATACTTTGTCATATTCTTTAAGACTATATGGGTATAACAAATGATATGTTCGGGTATAATAAGTTATACATAGAGGTAGGTAAATGAATAACAAAAGATCTACCACTTCCAGTAAAGGGAAAGAATGACAACACAGAAATTCTTGACCAAAGTGAAATGAAAATTAGAAAGGAGTTTTTAATTTACATTAGAATTGTACATTTGAAAATTGAAATGCATATTATCAAATAAAATAAGACTTGACAGTAATTTCATATCTTATATTTGATTGAGACATTGTATGGTAGAATGATTGAATTGTACGATAACTATTCGTGAAATAGGTTCTTTGTGATAAAATGTTGATATTCATATTATCTGAAAAGTCATGAATTGCTATGCTAAGGGGGCTAACCCTTATTGTGGAATAAATAAGTATTTATTTATAAATAAATTAAAGGTGTTTAATTTATTATTATAAATAATATTATAATAGTTCTAATTTATTTATTCTACAACCGGTTTAATATTGAACCTAAAGGGTCACACCGAATAAATTAAGTATGTTTAATTTATACTATGGTGATAGAATAAATTAAAAAATTTAATATTTATAATTAAGTATTTTGAAAATACTAATTATAAATTAATAAGAGAAGTCTTGTTATCATCATCATTATGTAGTTATCAAATGGTTTAGAAATTAATTAATAAGAAGTACTCTCATAATAAATAATTAAGTTCTTAAAAAGTTTAGAAATTGTAATTATTATATTAAATTAATTTAGTTCTTAATAAGATTAGTAGTTAAATTAAAACCCTACTCCTAAAGAGTTTAGGAGGCTTGATCATATCTAAAAATAAGATGAATCTTATTATAGATTGCGGTTACACACTTTTTTCATAAATATTGGGAGAGCATTTCATAATTCTGTACATCTAAGAGTTAGAGAGAGAGAGAGTTAGGGTTAGCCACCCATAGTTTGGAGCAACCAGAATATACTTCTTTAATTCATAGATCTCATGGTGGATCACTTTTAGAGGATACACACTTGGGTAGCTAACATTCATCCGTAGATTCTAATAAGTGGTTATGAATAAGAACGCGAAGGATTAAATTGAGGTGAACTCATATATGTTGAAGATCTGGATCTACAAAGGTATAACACTTTTATCTATCCTTAATTAATAAGTTTCGCATAAGAAATATCATGGTTATTGGTTTGTAAATTTTTTAAATATAATTTATGTCTTGCTTCTGTTGCATTGTACAATTAAATTGTATGTATGTCATATTTTTGCAAATCAATAGTGGCATCCAGAGCTAAACTTATATGCGAATTACTAATTATTTTTGATTCCGTATATGTATGGGTATGTGTTTGGAAAAATTTATTAAGCATAATTTGTTGTATAAAATCATGAGTTTTGAAAATAAGTAGTAAAAATTGTGTTTTTGGAAGAAAAACAACAAAATTCGCCAAAAACTGGAAAAACATAATTTGTTTTGCAAACATGGCACCCCTGCGCCGGAATAGTAAAGAACTTAGCATGCCTCGTGCCATGGCGTGCCCCGCGCTAGATTTACAAAGGGAACGGCGTGCCCTACGTTGGTTCAATAGATTTTTTTTAATTTTAATTTTTTTGTAGTTTTTAAAACATTATAAAGGTTATTTTGGATGATTTTATAATTAAAATAAATAGCTTATTTTATACTTTAAATTGAATTTTATACAACCTAAATTGCCCATTAAATGATATCGATATATATGTGGAATGATTTTAATTCATGAGATGAATGATACATATGATGATATGTATGATATAAATTGTGTATTGATACATATGATGATATGTATGATAACACAAATGATTAATTATGGAATTTTGACCAATGTGATTAGATTTATTTTAGTTACATGCTTGAATAAATGAGTTTTAATAAATGGATTATGCGTACCTTGTCTTATCTAATTTTTCTTGATGTAAATTTCTTCTCCCCTATATACTTTTTATTAACTGCTGATCAATGTTTCTATTTTATGAAAATAGTTTATAATAAGATTAGTTAAATTTATTTGAAGAATTGGAGCCGAAGAACAAGGAGCGCTTGAAAACCGTTTGTATTGAAGCCTTGGTTTAAATGTAATAGTTACATTTAATATTTTGTTCTTGCACTCTAGGTTTGACCTTTTGATTTATTTGGTGGCTCGAATAAACCAAACTAGAATAAAGTCTATAATCAATCCAAGTAGAATTAATATGACGCGTATTTTATATATATGTGTATGCATGCGCGCTAAACAAGATGAGACAATTAATAACAAATCCCTCAAAGGAATATATATTAAGTTATAACGTTCAAAGATATTTTGAATATCGAACGTCGCATTCTAGCATGATAAATCAATAGAGTATTAAATGTTTAATATGAGTTTGTTGTGCACACAGAAGGCTTCTATTGAGTATTTAAGATGTTAGCTTTACTACATAATAAATATTTATAAGGAATTGAACGATACTATTTTGTTGTGCACACATAAAGACAATATTTTTTTCTTCGCTTATATGGAATGCTAGGTTGGACTTAACTTAGATAATTTTGATTCAGATATGCACACACTTGATCATAATAATCTAAGAGACAAAATTATAAATTAGTTACATGTTGATGTAATTGACAAGGAGTTGTTTACCTATTGAATAAACTATAGTTTGTTGTGCACACGCAATGCTATAATTAGGTCAATAGGAATCTCACTAACGAATCTTTAACTAGATTTGTCGAACTATATAAGGAGGATAATATAGTTTGTCAAAAATAGTAGAAGACACCATTTTAAATAAAGACTTAATTAACTTGGTGATTAATAAAATGAATGCATGTTAATGTTGTTAATATTCACTTAAATAATTTTACTATGCCTAATTCACTAACATTATATAGCATATTGGATGCTAACAAATTAATCGAATTGAATTATTCATATTGATTAAAGAAATTTGATAATGGTTCTCAATGCTGAAAAGCTAGCATATGTCATTAATTTGTCTATCACTGCAAATGTTGTAGACAATATTTTTGAGGAAGAGATTGGAATTTATGAAATGGCAAGTTGATGTAATTTTGGCTTAATGCATCATGCTCGCATCCATGAGTATCAAGTTACAACATCAACACGAGAAAATGGATACACCTACTATGTTGCTACACCTTCATGAGTTGTATGATGAGCAAAGTAAGTCAACTAGATATAAGATATTTAAGGAGCTATTCCGATCTATAATGATCAATGACACTGCAGTACAAACACATGTCCTAAAGATGATCAATTAGGGCAACTATGTTTTGTCAAGGATGGATAGTTGAGTCAAGATTTGATCTTGCAGTCACTCACGGACTCATATTCATAATTTGTTGTGAAATTTAACATTAATAAGCTAGATGTCAGTTTACTTGATATGCTTAACATGTTGAAGACGTTGAGAGTCACTTTCTGTAATGTCCCAAAATCCCCGTACTTCATATAATAGACTTAGTGCATTAAATTTTCATAACATCTACCAACTTAACCAATGATCCCATAATCATATTGGTCGTACTAGTCTATTACAGACATTTCATTAAAAAATTCTTTTACTTAATCTCTAGATCTTAACTTGGTCTTGATCTCATCTTTTCTACATGTATCAACTTGTGGTTCGTCCGTATACACAGATAATACTATATATAACGGCCAATTTTTAACCTTAAGATTAAGATATTCTATAATTCAATATATCACAGTTTCACAGCATTAACATTAGGATTGTTCTTAGAACAGAAGAATCTTGTGATAAATATTGCTTCTTTATCCAAGGCAAGATTCATTTTCTTACAAAACTCCTCATATTATTTAATACCCTCACTTAGATATATTTCTTTATAGCGATATCTCTTCATATCAATATTTTACATTTTTATCTTAAATTCACAATATTAATAATATACTTATACTTGGAATAGATGAACCTTGCGATGAATTTGGTTTCTTCATTGGTGCTAGATCTCTGTTTTTACAGCACTCATAATGTTATTCAATATCCTCATTCAGATATATAGTTCTTTATCAACATTGTTTTAATGTTTAACAATTGTAAGTTATATCAAATTTAAAGACATAACGACATTCTTTGATGATAATATGATACTATCGTTGAATAATATTCGGTTACATGTTTGTTTGTTCATATTACATACTCTTTATGACTAAAAATCACAGACAAGTAAATAATCTAGTCTACGCATTTTTCTTTACTTCCATGATCTTCTTATCATCCTGCTTAACTACAAATGAAAGTTTATTCGCAAGAATGAGCACTACGGCTTAGTAAGTCTAACAAATACCACATACACAGTTTATGCTTTCATATAAACTTTAACATGCTTTTTATTCAACAATATAACATTTCACAATAAATTAACATTCAACAGTTAATCAATATATCTGTTCACATATCAATTACGTCATAAATTGCATATAAACACAATTGCACATAAAGAAGTTCACACAACAATTTAAGCAAGGGTAGAACTAGCCTTTTTATGGCCAACGCGTATTTCTCGTCTTTCGTACGGCTTCTTGAAGTGCAAACTTTAACTATTTTTTTACAAGGCTTCAACACTTGAAATATAACTATCAGAATATAACTATAGAGTATTTTTGCTCTTGTGAATGCTTGAAAATGGTAAGAGAAATGTGAAGGAATAACTTGATATTTATAGGAAAATATAGTTTTGCTAATTGCACGTTAGAGGCCTGACTTATTACACTTT